>BQNB010060425.1:0-36932 GCA_026074375.1 Tanacetum coccineum
CGACAAACTTAGAAAAGTTTATACCGGTGTCATTCAACTGCGTCATCACATGGACACGATTATAAACCTTTTAAATTGACTCCGTAAACCGTAATAGTTGAGTTTTTGAAATTATAGCATCAAATTGTTGATCTATACTGATCAGATCCGGTATAGTGATGATTAGATCCACCATCATCATCTTAGCTTGATGACGTATAGTCCAACCTCGGGTCATGAACCCGACTCACGAATACTACTTATACCCAGGCCCATAATGAATGGGCCATAGCGACACCAATACGGGCTTCCAAGGCCCAAATGGTACTGCCTATGGGGAAGCCCATGACATATGGGCTATCACGACGAGGATTTAGGCCCATGAGGCCCAACTAGCGCACACGTGCGCATGTATCTAGAACACCCATTACAAACGAGTCATAATCGTGAGGTGGGCCTACTAGTTACTAAATAACGGCGAATACTAAATAACGGTGAGACCTCTCGAATACTAACCTAATTAATGGGACAAAGCCCATTAGGGTTTGCTGAGTATATAGAGAGCACCTCGGCTCTCATTTAAGGTACGCCCTCATAACCCTAACTTTCTACTAAAACCTAAACCGATTACTTACTCTCACGCCGGAGGATAATCGTGGGAGACAATCCCACGGTAAGCCTAACGGTGCTTTGTTTTCTTAGTGCGCAGGTCTCATACATCAAGACTTAATTGATACAGGAACCGGGGCCTAACAGATCCGTATTACACCTAATTCGGACCTAATCAAGGATCACCCAACTTTTGTATCAACACATATGTTTCACATTATCAAGTTCAGGTTCATCCTTAAAGCATTGTAGTTCATGATCGAAAAATACCTCGGAGAAGAGATTATGGGTGGTGTTATGCAAAACCTCAAGATCGTCTCCCTCTGAGTCATTATAAGCGTCCATACTATCCGAAGGGACATCAATAGCTAAAAAAACATCAATCTCATCAATATCGCCTCTTGGATCGAAACACTAATCCTCATCGAAAAGAGGTGTGTTAAGTAAAACTGGCTCATCAGAATTAGAATCATTAGAGTCCTTGCTCTCGACATCCTCTAATATCTCATTAAAAAGAGGATTAATGTTACTAGAGTTGTAATTGTCATCAAATTCAAAAAAAGGGTTCGAATAAACTTGAAAATTTTCTTCTTGAACATCCTCCTTAAGAAATGACTCGTCATCACTAGAAGTAAAGTCTTCATTAAAACCGAAGACAGGATTTGAGAAAATCATTTTATTATCACAAAAAGGCAAATCACATCCTTTGTCATCGTCGTCATCTCCCGGTGGAGGTAAGCAAACTAGAGCAGGTTCATTGATGAACCTTTCGGGATTAGGATTAATCATAATCTTAGATGAAAATCTGTTGACGAATCACGGTTAAGCAACAATTCAATTTCTCTAAGATCGGCTTCAAAATCAACATCCTCATTTCCCAGTGGAAATGAGTCAAGAAGCACGAGTTTATCGGCGAACTCCTCAAGAAGAGAATCGTTAGTCTCAAAAGATGTAAGACTAGGACGAGAATCAGAAAGCGGAGTGGTACTGCCACTCAAGGGATGATTTGATTTCTTTAATCTTAATACTTCTTCAAAACTATCCTCGCATGTGACATTAATGAAATTAATCATATTAATCGACTCGTTTGCATGCTTTTGAGGAAGTTTTGAAGTGCTATCGACATGAAAGATTAATTGTTCATCCCCGTCCCTTAAGATAAGCTCTCCTTCATACACATCTATTAAAGCTCGACCGGTCCTCAAGAAGGATCTCTCGAGAATGAGAGGAACCCGAGGATCGGCATCAAAATCAACAACAACAAAATCGGTAGGAAAATGAAACTTCCATACTTTGACGAAAACGTCTTCGGTGACTCCTTTAGGACGAGTAATGGATCGATCTGCTAGCTCGAGAGTCATCCGAGTAGGGGTAAGTTCGGGTAGTGAAAGCTTCTTCCATATAGAAAGAGGCATAAGATTTATGCTAGCGCCAAGATCGGCCAAGGCGTGACATACATCCATTCCCGAAAAATCACATGGTATAAGAAACTTGCCGGGATCTCCAAGCTTTTTGGGAAGCTTTTTAAGGAGCATCGCCGAACAATTCTCATTCAACGGTATCTTAGCTAATTCAAACAACTTATCCTTATTTGTGAGCAAACTCTTAATCGTAGAGGTAAATTTTGGCATCAAAAGTAAAGCATCCGCGAAGCTAATGTCGAAGTGAAAATCTTGAAAGATTTAAAAGAACTTCTCCATTTGATTTGTAGCTTTTTCACATAGCTTTGATTTATAAAGTCCTAGAAGGATATGGAATATTAGGCTTAGGTGAAAGTCTTCGAACAGCAGGTTCCGGAATAAAATGGGGGCTCACCAGGTTAGAAGTGAGCGTTACAGATCCTTGGAAATTATTTGCTCCGTTAACCATTAGTCTCCCTCGGTTTCTCGTATTCACTACTTTTTTTGGAGAAGGATTAGTGAGGAATCGAGGGTCCAGACATCACACCTTTCCGAGACTTGCATCCACCGATCATAAGAACACCACTTCGATATGGAATGCTTTCATCTTAACCTTCAGGTTAGGAATAGTATATACTCGGAAGAGTATCAGAAGTTGAGGAAACCCTTAACATATTCTGCAAATTATTTGAAACAGCATTTTGTAGATTCAATCAAGACGTTTGTTGAGTCTCATTGTATATTGAATTTTATGCTTAAATACACCTTTAAATGATGTTGATTTGATTTGCATATGTCCTCATCATTTGGTCATTAGATTTCATATAATTGAAAACTCATTTGAATCCCTTGTAGAACTTGAGAATTATTATAGCTTGAAAAGGTTTGGTTTGTGAAATCCCTTGATTTGAAAATTTTGGAGCGTGATTAATTGGAGCTTGAAAACCTTGATTTCCATGAAAATTATTTCCCCGATTAAAATTATTTCCTTGACCTTGATTTTGATTATACCTATTTTGACTATTTTGCATCGGAGCAAAACCGGGTGGTGCCATTTGGTTGCTAGCACGGTTTAGAGGGGCTACTTGATTGTAAGTACCCATTGCCGCACAAAAACTAGATTGATTGCTATCGGTAGCATTACAATTATAGTAAGCATGGGCATCACCACAAGTAATACAAGATTCCTCAACCGCTTTAACCTTAGCGGGAGTGACAACTTTCTTAGTAACAATCTTAACTATGGTCGAAATTTGGTCTGCAAGCTTATCAATTCTCTCATCCGTTTTACTAGAACTTTCCCTAGAATTTGTATTCACCCTAGAAACATTTGGTTTGTTTCGTGAATAACGAACTTTTAATTTATTCTCAGTTATGTTCAAAGCCTCTCTAGTAGTCTTACTCAAAAGATTTCCACCCGCCGCAGCATTTAAGGAGTCTTGATCATTCTCATTTAAACCATTATAGAAAGTATCTATTTAGGTTAACTACAAAAATCCGTGGTGGGACAAGCTCTAAGCATTTCCTTAAATCGTTCCTATGCTTCACTAAATGTCTCATCGAATATTTGAGTAAATCGAGAGATTTCATTCTTAAGGTGGGTGGTCTTCGAGAGAGGAAAAAATTGGTTCACGAATTTGTTTACAAGATCATCCCAAGTCAAGATAGAATTAGAAGGTTCTTTATTGTACCAAACCCTAGTGGCCCCCTCGAGTGAATATGGAAACATCATGAGTTTAATCACATCATTCAGAACTCCCTTAAATTTCAAGGTCGAGGTAATCCTTTTGAAATTTTTGATATGAGTATGGGGATTTTCCCTCTCAAAACCATGAAACGGGTTAGCTTGAACCAATTGTAGCAAATTCGTCTTAATTTCAAAATGGTCCGCATTAATTTTCGGTATGACGATAGCTTCTCCATACCCTTCCGTGGGTGCTTGGAGTAGCTCTTCCATTGTTCGATTTTCCGCCATTGGTGCAACCTCAACGATAGTACGAAGCTCGGGTTCGACTATGTTTGGGGCACGTCTTCTATTTCGACATCTCGGAATGGTTACGGGTGAATTATTTGGATAATAGGAATTTCTAGTGCGCATGCACTACACAAAAACACCAAAAATAGCAAACGAGGAGAGAAAATATATACACAAAAATATTTTTGTTTCACCGAATAATCAACAAACTTAGGGTAACTCCCTTAAGTGAAACTCGCAAGCAAGCGGGGGACGTAGTGGGAACGAATCGCCTTAAAAACGTTTGTCCCTTCGGGTCGTAGTTCCTTGGAACAACCCTCCTAATAGCTTATTTCACAAAAGAGGTGTGCCTTTTTCGTAAGTGACACGAGACGGTTACTTTTTAAATCTTTGGATTGGGAACTTATTAATGGGATTAACAAATTTTCTAGTAAGAGAAATTTTTTTTTTAAAAGAACACAATAAAGATTGAAAACTCCAAAAGAGCAAATATTTTTGTGTTTTCTATTTATTTATACACTTCTATATATAGTAAAAAGAAAAAGAAAAATATTTTTTTACTTTTTTTCTATATATTTTTTAATATTTTTGATTTTTTTTTCAAAAGACGTAACTTTCGAAGACGAAAGGTTTTCCAAATCACGATCGACAAATTTCGAGAGAATCTTAACACAATTCCCCGGCATCGGCGCCAAAAATTTGATGGGCTCTCAAATTATACGTATAATATGAAAGTATAAGAAATTCACTAATAATCCTTGAGGACAAAGATTAAAAGCAAACTCTACACAAAATATCGTACGTTAACCGATAAGTGTTCACCGGGTCATTTATACCCCAAAAATTATGAATTGAGACCCGATTTTTGTTTGGACAATGATTTGAATAGTGATAAGATCTTTGATTTTGAAAACTGATTCCTACTAGTGAGCAAATAAAGGCACATAAAAAGCAATTACAAGAAAATGCTTCAAAAATGTTAACGAAATTAATAAAACGTACACTAAAATCTAAATTGAGCAAAAATGAACAAAACAGGTCCAAACTAATTTTCCTAGATGCTAAAAGACTAAAAATGATTTTTAGAAAAAGAAATTTATTTTTTTGATTTTTATTTTATTTTTTATGATTTTTTAAAGTTTTAGAACTAATTAAATGCACGAAAAATACTAAACCTTAAGCTAAAAATCCTATAAAAATTCTAAAAGTGGCTTATGATAAGAAGGATGCAGGAAAATTATTAGCTTGAAAAAAAACTTAAAAGAATAAGCCCAGATAAATCAAAGAAGCACTCGAAGTGCTTATTTAACAAAAGAGCTCAAAAAAAGGGTTAAAAGATATTTGTTTTCACTCTTAAACGCAAAAGACCCAAGGGCGTTATTGGTTTAGAGTGTGTGGTGTTGGGACGTTGGTAAGGAAGGGAGAGGTCACAGGTTCGAATCTGTGCTTCCCCTTTTTGCAATTTTTTTTATTTTTCAAAAACTTTTGAACCTACTTTATATAAAATAGCTTAAAATAAGCACTTTTTACAAAAATAATTCTTTTTGACACTTAAGCAATTTTCTAGAAAATGAACTTAAAAGTTTGACAGATATGACTTATTCATTTTTAACCTTCTAAACTTAAGAAACTAAGAATCTAAAATAAGCTAAAGCCCGAGCTATTTAAACTAAAATCCACTTAAAACAAACCTAATAAACAAATCTAAGACAAAATTAAGCACAAAGAATAAGCCATAAGCTGGAAAAAACAATTAAGCACTTTTGCATCAAAATAGTTTC
The DNA here is from genome assembly GCA_026074375.1 of Tanacetum coccineum. NCBI lineage: Eukaryota > Viridiplantae > Streptophyta > Magnoliopsida > Asterales > Asteraceae > Tanacetum > Tanacetum coccineum. The sequence continues at coordinate 5,745 of BQNB010060425.1, forward strand.
CAAAGTAGACAAACAGGTAACTTTGAACTTATTTTTCAGCCAACAAACATAACCTTATGATTTAGTAACTTATACCACTTAAAAGCCTAGCCTACAAATTACTTAAAATAGATCTCAAAAAGTATTTTGAAATTCATTTAAACTAAGAACAATTCAATTAAAAAAAACTGTCTATGCAAAGTACTCTATTTTTTTGTTTTTAAAGTTTTTATGAGAAGACAAAGGACAAACTTGCAGATCTAAAACAGATACTCAAATAAGTCATTTAAACTAAAATAATCCCTAACCTATCTAATTTGGACTATAATCTACTTGTAAACTAAATTTCAAAAGCTAATTCAACCTTAAGCTACCTAAATTTTGAAATTAAAAATGACCTTTTGGCTGTTTTGCTTTGGTGATGTAAATGACACAAATATGAACAAATCGCAAAACCAAATGATGCAGGCTTAAGGACTTAGTTTCTTCACCTTTAAAACACCAAAACAAAAGCAAAATGATTAACACTAGCTAGAACAAAATTAAGCTCAAAATGCTCATTAACCTAAGATATTAACCTTAGATTCAAGTAATCAAGTTAAAAACCTTTTAAAACTTGATTTAATCTTTTAAAAACTAAAAATCCTAACCTTATAAGCTAAAATATAATATTGAAGATTAATCAAAAGGACCATATGAACCTTGACAACACTAACTCAAGTTAGTGCTGTCATGAGCCAAACACCCCTTTAAAATACTCAAGCTCATGTTTAGCTTATAAGACTTAGAACTAAAGCTCAAATTATCAATACCAGATATTATTAAGCTATTATCGGACCTTATGAACATATTTGAACAACTAAATAAGCAGAAACTATAAGCTACAAGCTAATGCTATTATTTTGGTTATTTTTTTAAACTGTTTATTATCAAAGACTTGTAAAATGACATTTAATCTAACAAGTGAACTAGATAAACATCAAACAACTATACTGAGCAGATATAAGCTATACTAAACAACAATAAGCTTATATTAAGCAGATTAAGCAGAAATTAGAGCATAAGATAAGCATATTAACTAAAACATCTAATGATAGCAGATTAATAGAAAAGGTAATGAGAATGAGTACCTCCACCTCAACTAAATAGAGGTGATTGCTCAAATTAGAGCTTATAGGAGCAGCTTAAGCTTATAGATTTAAGCTTAATTACTTTCCTAATCTGAGCCTAACTCCTGACCATCAGGAACTAATATCACTTGAATACTCAAAGCAGCCATCAAATTCCAAGGAGTATTCAAGTTTTTGAGAGCTTTAGTAGCTTATGAACAATTTAGCTTATTATTAAAGAGCTTAATCAAACCATTATGCATTAAAAGTAAAAGATGAATTGAAAATTGAACAATATGTAAACTAAAATTTTATTGATTATAAGAAAACTGAATACAAGCTTATAAAAAGTAAAGGTACATTAATTCGAATAAATTAAATGTAAACAAACTTTTAATTGATTTAATAATACTAGATTACAAGTTGTTTGAAAAAGGAAAATTAGCATTATTTGAAAAAGCAATAACTAAATGACTTTAATAAGCTAAAATTAACATTTCTTAAGCTAAAACTACCCTAAGTCTAGATGCCTGCGTGAGTGAGAGGAAGGCTCCATTTATAGGCAAGAGGGGATGCTTCAAGGTCCTTTAGACGCTCCTTTTAATCTTGGCCATCCATCTCTAACCAATCATTGCATTATGATTTTAAGTCGTTGGATGAAAAAGGGGAACACGGATTGCCAGCTTGGCAATCCCACTTTCTTAGAGCCTTGTGCTTCTTTTCCACTGATTTTAGTGTAAATTTCCCTAATTGGTGTGTTTCTTTGATGATTACGTGTCAGTCCATGTGTCAGGAATATCCAATCATTGCCTTGGAGTGACATTTTTGCTTGCTGATGTGGAGCTTGGAATTTTTTTTATTTACTTATAATCATTGATTCCATATACTACGAGTTATAAAGAGATACATAGCATTTAAATAAGGTTAATATTAAGCATGTTACTTTTGGGTGATGATATGAGAATAGTAAACCTCATTCGCGCCCTTTTCTTTTCTTTGATATGTTTGACCGAGCCATTTAAATGGTTTGACTTGGGCTAAAAGGTATACGGGCCAAAGGATTTAATATTGGGCTCAATTAAAAGTTAAAAAGGGAATTGGGTTAATATTACACTTAACGACCGTTAGTCCCTAAGTAACAAAGGACTAACGGTGTTATTGGTTTCGAACTTTTGGTGAAAATGGTTTATCATTAAGGGCTCATTTGGAATTTTTAGAGTTTTGTCTTTTCAAGAGTTGACCAATGTTGACCTTTGTTGACTTTTGTTGACAAACACCCGACTCTTGTGTACTCTTTCCGTTCTCGTGTTCGTTTTTGTCCGGTTTTTAGCTCTTTTCTTGTGATTCTTGCAATATCCGTACCTACACATCATAAAAGACAAAATATACAATATACAAGCATAATATATTCATTTTTCATCTTTTAAGGGTCATTTTTGATAAAAAAAAATGGATATGTGATTTTTCACATATCATGGGACGACTTTGACAATACCAACCGTGATAATGAAGAAAGTGAGAATGAGATGGAACATGAAGATTAAGAAAGATCTGAAGTGTTTGATGATCTTGAGCGACTAGTTTGAAATATAAGAAGATTCGAGATGATCAAGTATTCATTCGGAGATGATGAAAAGTACGTTGTTATAAAGGAAGATGAATACGATGATTTGACGAGTACAAGTGAAGAAGCAATCCACGCATATCAAGAAATCTTTCGCATGATGGACGAAGGATGAAAGGTGACACGCACTGTAACACCCCCAAATTGGGTCGCAGCGGAATATGAGTATCCGGGAGCGTTACATTATAGATCAATAGCACAAGATATGAGAACGACCTCTAAAAGAGTCGTTTAAAATACGATACATTGGATTTATTAAAATTATTTAATACAAAGCACAACGGCTTAAATTGTTTAGCATTTGATAACAAATCTTTTAGATCATAACAAATAATCCAAGATGTAATGACTCCAAATCTTTTACGCATGACTTCCCAAAGTGATCCCCAATTATCCTTTATCACCTCGTGCCTTATTGACCTGAGAAAACATGCTTTAAAACGTCAACATAAAGTTGGTAAATTCATAGGTTTATGTAAATATAATGTAGGACCGCAAGATTTCCCCGTGATTATGCAACCTGTGCACCAATCACAAAATGTAACTTACGTTTCCCTAAGCTCATGACATTGTAGCATCGACATGAATGAAATTCAATAAAAATATTGCCACATTGCCCGAGATGATGTTCAACATAAAACATCCCAAAACCGAATGGTATACACACCTTGGTTCACTCCGTGACCCAGTGAGAAGATACTCACCCGATGGGGATTGTCAATCTCAAATAGATCTATTTATAACATTCGCGCTCACAACAATAATTGACAGTTCATGATAATGGGCTCAAAGGGTTATCGCTACTTAGGCAAACACGTAATCAAGATAAAAATGTACACATGTGCTCCATTTGTAAAACAATTACATGTATCTCACCCTAAAGTGAAAATCAATGACATAGTAAAACATGAGTGCAAATGAACTACACCTCAGCAAATGTAGTAAAATGAATAAATACAAGATGAGTGAACATCGACAATCTATGTCCTAATGCAACCTAATAATATAGTTGTGTCGTATAGTACTATGTACTTTGAATAACTATATAAATAATTTAATTATTTGAGAATATAATATTTATAAAGTTAAAAACATTTATAAATATTACTTTTAGTAAAAACGTCATATCTTTCTCGTTTCAAATCCGTTTTGCATATTCTTTACATCCGTGTTTTCGTATTTGAATGATATATTAAAATATCATATTTGTAAATATTAAGTTACTGATGAACAGTAACATTTAATCAATTTAATAAATTATATAAACTACTTTTATATAATTAATTGTTGTAATATTGAAAATGTCGTAATTTATTCGTTTTACCTCCGTTTAATACGTTCTTTATATGTATGGTTTCGTATTTGAAAAATCTAATCAATTATTACATTTATTATATTTATTTTTACTGTTATGAACAGTAACAGTAAGTATAAATTTATAAAAATACTTTTTATAAATATTAATTGTTGAAATCGTATAAAAATCATATCTCGTTCGTTTTAATTTGGTTTTTAGTGATTCCTTTGCCCACGTATTCGTAATTTAAAGTTCTATCCAACAAAAATATTTCCCATCAGCCTACTATGATGAACAGTAACAGGTTTTTATAAAGTTACTTTTGGTTATTTTATTCATTAAACATGAAAAAGTCATAACTAATTTATTACCCATTGGTTTTTCAAGTTTCTTACCTCTTCATAATCCTTATGAAGTCTACTTTTACAGAAAAATATCAAATATTTAACTTAAATTCGAATTGTATTATTTTTATAACTTTATTTTATAAAAATACTTTTATAATTGTAAATCTTGTAAACATCATAACTCCTTCGTTATTTATCAGATCTTCAAGTTTATTTTGTGCTTACGATCGTCATTGTATGTACTATTTTATAAAATTATAAAATAATTTCTCCCAGGTACTGTTTGCTACAGTAAATTCGAAAGGTGTTTATAACTTTTAAATAAACTTGTTTTAGGTATTAATAACTTATAAAAATTATCACAAGTCTTCTAATTTATACAATACATATCTTGTGTATATAATAAGTCCTCTATATCATAATATGTCCATATTATCCATGGAATAAATCCAACATATTTATTTATTTATAATCTTAATAAATAAATCTTTCATCATTAATTCATTTACTCATTTTGTAAATTACCTAATACTTTTGTAAGATGTGTTTCTCCATTATAACATAAGTCTTAACATCATAACAACATGTACATATATTGTTCGAACTATAATCCAACATAAAAACTCATTTTATAACTTGTAAAGTTTACTAGGTGATGATCTACACAATAATTATATAACACATGAAATGAAAAATATTGAAAAGATTAGGGTTTAGGTAACCTTTAAATGAATGCTTGATAAGTGAGGAACAAGATTAAACCCTTATGGCTCAACCCTTAGAAGAAAACCCTAATATCTTGAAGAAAACCCTAGCTCCTTACTTGTGCAACCCTTGCAATTACCCAACCAAGACTTCAATGTATCTTCTATATGCCTACTAGTGATCTTAGTACACTCAAACAAGTTTGGAAATTAAAAATATGAAAGGTGTGGGGTGGCTGTTTGATTCGTGAGCAAGAGAGACAAAAGAGTGAGGTTTTTGCTAGTATTTCTTGTAAATGATATGTATATGTGTGTTCTTAACTTTATGCTCACTATATATAGGAAATCATGAGCCTTAGATACTATACTTTAGGACCATGGAATGGTTTTAGTATCCATGTTGGTGTATCCAGTTTGTGGAACAAGAAAAAGGGGACAAAATCTTTGTTTATTTGTTTAGGACTAGCTAATGTTAGTTTAATATGTAGGGTGAAGAGAATGTTGTATACTTTTCCAACAATGATGTAACTAGGCAATACTTGAGAGTTTGAACTTCCTTCTCCATTTGATTTGGAGCCGTGGGTATGAGGGACTAAGGAGGGACAAGAACTTGTTTATAAATCATCTAGGGTTTACTTGTGTGTAAGTGTAGGTATAAGAGACATGAAGCATGTTTTTAGGGATGTGATAGTTCACTTGCATGCTTGGTGTTGTCTCCTACTTGTTTCCATGTTGTAACCGGTTCTAAGCAAAGAAATATGTCCAAGATGAAGTTGTTTAGGGTTCATGATCCATAGGGTAATGTATATAGTTGTTTATGCTTGTTAGTGGAGGTCTTGGGATTTAATTCCATGTGTTTGATATGTTAACTAGTAACTTATGTGTTTCTCTTCTTCCTTGCCATGAGCTTGTGCACAAAGAAAAGGCAAAAGTGGTTCTTTGATCCATTGGTTAACAACTAGTATTGTTTATTCAAGTTAGTGGAGGTTTAGATGATTTAATTTCAAGTGTATGTGTGTTATATGTGTAGAATTTTGCTAGGGGATAAATTAAACAAATGTTTAGGAAGTTTTTGGGTATTATGGGTATTAGTGGGTATTTGTTGAAGTGTAGGTGGGTTTATGGTTTGCCATACATGCAAAAGTCTAGTTTTGTTGCGTTACGTAAACGTTTTACGTAACCTATAAAAATAAAAATCATAGAGTTATAAATTATCATCCTAATAACTTTATAACACTTACTTGACGTAAACGTTTAATTGTTTGATGCCCGTTTACGTTAAATGATTATTTTTAGTTTACGCGATTTAGCTTAACGGTAGAATTTAAAAGCGAACGCATAAAAGCCTAAAAATAAATAATGGAATAAATGAAGTCGTAAATGACCTGAAAATGTGAAATGTCACAGTCTCCTCCCGTTAGAAGAGCCTTGTCCCTAAGGCTCAAGTCGCAACACTTGACGAAGGTACGGGTTTGTGAAGAGATACGAATACTTCTTTTGAAATTGGGCTTCACGTTCCTATGTGAACTCAGGACCTCTCCTCGAGTTCCATTAAACCTTGGAAATTAGGATACGGCTTTGCTTCAACTGTTTAACTTCTCAATCCATGATCTCTACGGGTTCCTCCACAAAACAGAGCTTGTCATCAACATGAAGTCCTTCTAATGGAACGGCTAATGGTTCATCGGAATAACATTTCTTCAAGTTGGATACATGAAATGTATTGTGAACCCTGCTCAACTCTTGAGGAAGCTCAAGCTTGTAAGCAACAGATCCAACCTTTTCCAGCACCTTAAAGGGTTCAACATATCTAGGGTTCAACTTTCCCTATTTTCCAAAATGTACGACCACTTTCCAAGGTGAAACTTTAAGCATAACTCTATCCCCAACTTGAAACTCCATCGGCTTACGCTTTAGATCGGCGTAACTCTTTTGTCGGTCACAAGCGGCTTGCATTCTTTGCTTGATCTGAATGACCTTCTCAGTTGTCTCTTGGACTATTTCTGGACCAGTGAGTTAAACTTGTCCAACCTCGGCCCAACAAACAGGTGAACGACACTTTCGACCATAAAGTGCTTTGAACGGTGCAGCCTTGATGCTAGCGTGATAACTATTGTTGTAAGAAAACTCAACTAGTGGCAAGTGTTTAACCAAACCATTCCCAAAGTCGATCACACAACCACGTAGCATATCCTCGAGAGTTTGGATAGTTCTTTCACTTTGTCCATCAGTTTGTGGATGATACGTAGTACTCATATCCAAATTAGTACCCAAAGCCTTCTGAAGTGACCTCCAGAAATTTGAAGCGAATCTAGGGTCACGATCACAATAATCAAGACAGGTATTCCATGCCTTATGACTACCTCCTTTAGGTACATCTTTGCCAACTTCTCCATGGGGTCAGTTTCCCTCATTGGTACGAAGATTGCAGACTTCATAAGTCGGTCAACAATCACCCAAATGGTGTCATAGCCTTGCGATAACTTAGGAAGCTTTGTGATAAAATCCATTATGATGTTATCCCACTTCCATTGGGGTATCTCAAGTTGTACCAATAAACCCAATGGCCTTTGATGCTCGGCCTTGACCCTGACACATGTTAAACATTTGCTAACATAGGTGGTGATGTCGGCTTTCATATTGGGCCACCAATATAGTTTCTTCATGTCTTGGTACATCTTGTTAGAACCCGGATAGATGGAATATTTTGATTTGTGGGACTCGTGCATGATCACAGTCCTCAAGTCACCATAACATGGCAACCAACTCCTGCCATTTAAGTATAGGTTTCCATCGGCGTGGGGCTCCAATTTCTCCTTTGGTATATCCTTCCTGATTATACCTCCTACATCTTCGTTCTTGAGATTTTCTGGTTTCTGTGCTTCAGTCTAAGCATTTAAGATTTGTTTAGGAAGATCCAAACTAATAGGCATAACTAAAGCTCAGACTCTTAATGGTTTAATTCGCTCTTTCCTGCTCAAAGCATCATCAACAACATTTGCCTTCCCCGAGTGATAACGAATCTCACAATCGTAGTCACTGAGCAACTCTAACTAATGATGTTTCCTCATATTCAACTCCTTTTGGTCTAGTATGTGTTGTAGACTCTTATGATCTGTGGACATCGTACACTTAGTTCCATACAGGTAGTGCCTCTAAATCTTCAGAGCAAACACCACTGCACCAAGTTCCAAATCATGAGTATTATAATTCTTCTCATGAATCTTCAATTGTCGTGATGCGTAAGCAATCACCTTCTCATTTTGCATCAACACCGCACCTAATCCTTTATGCGATGCATCGCAATAAACAATGAAGTTCTCAGCTCTTTGAGGGAGAGCTAAGATGGATACGCTACATAATTTATTCTTCAATGTCTGAAAAGCTGCTTCCTACTTGTCACCCCATTCAAAGACGACTTTCTTCTGAGTGAGTTTGGTCATCAGCTTAGCGATTTTTGAAAACCCTTCAATGAATCTTCGGTAGTATCCAGCGAGACCTAAAAATTAACGAATCTCCGTTGGTGTTTTAGGAGACACCCAATCTTTAATAGATTCGATTTGGGCAGGATCCACGTAAATGCCTTGACAGTCAATCACGTGACTGAGAAATTGTACCTTAGGTATCCAAAATTCACATTTTGAAAACTTAGCATATAACTCCTCCTTCTTAAGTAGTTCTAGAATTGCCTTAAGATGTTCTTCATGTTCCTTCTTGTCCTTTGAATAAATAAGTATATCATCGATAAAGACAATTACAAACTTATCCATGTATGGTTTGCACACTCGGTTCATGAGGTCCATGAATACCGCAGGTGCATTTGTCAAACCAAATGGCATCACTTGGAACTCGTAATGACCATACCGAGTCCTAAATGCCGTCTTTGGAATATCCTCTTCTCGTACTCTGAGTTGATGATAACCCGACCGCAAGTCTATCTTCGAATAAACATTGGATCCTTGTAGTTGATCAAACAAATCATCAATCCTTGGGAGAGGATAACGATTCTTCACCGTCAGTTTATTTAATTCCCGGTAGTCGATGCACATCCAGAATGATCCATCCTTCTTTTTGAGAAACAAGACCGGAGCTCCCCAAGGTGAGGAACTGGGTCTTATAAAGCCTTTGTCGGACAGTTCTTACAGTTGCTCTGACAATTCTTTCATTTCGGAAGGAGCCAATCGATAAGGTGCTCGTGCTACAGGTGCAGCACCAGGTACCAAATCGATCTAGAATTCCACATGTCGAGTCGGTGGAGGACCCGTCAAATCTTCAGGAAATATCTCAGGAAAATCTTGAACGATTAGTACGTCCTCAAGTCGCTTCTCCCCCGACTTATCTTCAATATCCTTTGTAGTAACATGTGCCAAAAAGACGTGATGTCCTTTTAACAAATATTTATGAGTTTTGGTGCACGAAATGATGTTCAAACGAGTCTTGTTTCCCCGGCTGCTTCCGTTACCATGAATGATTAAGGTTTCATTTCCCCAGGGAACACGAACGATCTTCTCGGCACAATCAATGACAGCATGGTACTTTGCCAACCAATCCATACCAATTATGACGTCAAAACTACCAAGTTCTACGGGCATTAAGTTAATGTTGAAGGGATGATCTAAGAAGTTTAACGTACAACCCGAATGATAGTGTTTATCCTAATTATTTTCCCGTCGGCTAGTTCAACATCATAATAATGGTCTAATGTAGTTGGTGTGATATCAATTAGGGAACTAAATGTAGTAGATATAAAACTCCTATCAGCACCCGTATCAAATAAGATAGAAGCATAGCGGTTGTTTAGAAGGAACGTACCCGTAACGACGTTGGAGTCCGGGCTTGTCCCTGCATTGCCCACCACGTACACTTTCGCTAAGGCATTGCCATTCCCACCTTGATTACCACGGTTTTTATTCTTCAACTTCGGGCAGTCTCTCTTAAAATGCCCCTAAACACCACACTCATAGCAAGTGCCAACATTCTGAGTTGTTCTGGAGTTCCCACGATTGTTATTATTACCATTGGGACCAGAACTCCTACAGTCACGAGCCAGATGAGCCATACGTACTGCTTCATTCAAATCAGCTGGCTTAGACGATGTCACTTCACCCTTGATGTTATCCGTTAAACCTCGAATATAAGCATCAACCTTTACTCTTTCTGGCTCTACCATTCTCGGACACATTAATGCAAGCTCATTGAACCTCTAAGTATAAGCAACGGTGTCATACTCCTTAACCCTCAAGTTCCACAACTCGTGCTCCATACGTTGTATCTCTTCTATCGGACAGAACTCAACAGTCATCAGTTGCTTCCTCTCAGTCTAAGGCATTTGGTTCACAGTCTCCAAACCCATAGTTGCAACTTTAGTTTTCCACCAAGTCAAAGCTGGTCCTTTAAATGTAGCAGCAGCAAACTTTACCTTCTTACCCTCGGGACATTCACTAATCTCGAAAACACTCTCAGTTTTCTTGAACCACCTTCGCAATTCCACAGCTCCTTCAACCCCACGCTAGGCAGCAGGATTGTACTTCATAAACCTAGCAAAAGTGCACTCATAAACAGCAAGTGTTATGTCTTGACCCCTAACTGGCCCAGATCCACTAGCATCGTTCCTAACATTCGCTTGCCTTGCCCACTCAGCAGCAATAGCGGCATCAACACTTTCCTTGATCATTCGGAAGTCGTACATACGCTTAGAAGTGATGGCTTTAAATTATGGTAAACGCTAAAAAAGATATTATGATGGTTTCGAGTGATTATAAATAAGGGTGCTTCTATAACCTACGGATACTTTGACGCACACATATTACTGCAAATTCTTATTTTAGCTATACGGCTGCATTGGTTTAATCCCGAATCTTGATTATTAATGAAACGGACAATTGAACTTTTAAACCTATTTGGTTATCGCTCTACGGTGATCAATTTAAGAAAAAATTTACATGACACTTTAATTGAATATAATTTAGATAATAAAGTTTTTACGATTTCACTAGATAATGCATCCAATAATACAGAGCTATGGAATTGTTAAAATTACGTATAAAACCCATTTTAGATGGTGTTTTTTTTATTCCCGTTGTGTTGCTCATGTTATAAATTTATCCGTGCAAGCGACATTAAAAATATGTGATAGTTTAAGGATGAAAATTTAGGGTTTATTAGTAACTATATAGTTCGAGTAACGAACACAATGAACTATAGACGTTATTCCGAGAACAATGTGGTGAATAACCCCTAGACCTTGCTATGCTAATAAGACTAGTGGCATACTACTTGCATGAGTTTGAAATAGTATTTACGACAACGTGAAGACTTTAAACGCTATTAATACCCACTTGTTAATAGAAATAAGTCGTTTCGATAACGACCAAGATTGGGATTCTACTTAATGATTTTAATCTATTTTTTTACAAGTGTTTTAAAGTGACAACAACTATATATATCGGGTGTATTATTACCCAACTAGCTCATTATGTTTTAAAATCAAATTTATCTATACGGACAAAATTAGACGAAATTAAAAAACCCTCACCCTAGTCAATGTTTAGAAGAATGGTTAAAGTTATAAAAAGAGATATTTGTAAAATAATTGCAAATTTACCTTTGTTTTTACTTGTTCCCCGTACTTAATCCATGTTTAATGTATGGAGGGCGTAGAACTTTTACTAACAAAACAAATGAACAATTAGACTATCCTTTGGGTTTAGACGCCTAACGACACCCGACCCCAACTAATAACGAACTCCCAAAATTTAAATGATTAACGATAACTTTTAAAAAAATTTATTTGGAACTTTATGCCAACAAAATATGGTCAACACAAAACCCAATTGTTGACCAAATACGGGCCGGATCGTTCCTCGCCGAATGGCTAATTGATATTAGAATACACCTTTATAATATTTCATTTGCAAGACGCTACAAAAGCGTCAACGAACACGGCCCCAATACAAGCAGTTGGGACAAATAATGGCTACAAACTTTTTAATACTTTTTAAGGCCCGAAGAGTTTACAAACTTGGGACATTTGGCTTGGTGGAAGAAAGGGAAATCCAAGTTTCCAATTTTATCTGCTAGGCTCGTGCATTATTAACGGTCCAAGCTTCGACGTACTCCGAAATCGGCTTTTTTCTATTAGCGGTAGAAATTATATCGAAAGAAGTCAAGACTAACCCCAGAATCCGTGGATGATGTGTATGTTTGAAGATTATTTGGACAGAGTCGATAGGTCAACATGAAAAACGTTGGAAGGTCCCCGAAATTAGAAGGACGTTGAAAAGAAACTATAGCAAGAGAAGCAGTTGATTTAGGATATCACCCTCCGAAAACCGAATTAATGAAGGTGATTTGAAACTTAGATATTGAACACGTAGATTAGAAGATTTTTGACGATTTAAATGGATTGAGTATAAACGGGTGATGGCAATGCCGAAGCTGACATACTTGAGTAACACTAATAAATTTTCGTATGATGGCCATGCCGCAGCTCGAAATGTATTAGTATTGTATATATTTTTAGTTGTTCATTGTATTGTTTAAATAAAAGTTATGGTTTATTTTTTTAGTCTGTTTCCGGTCAAAATAAAAAGTTATGATTAGTAATTATGTTTAGTATGTTCCGGTGTATTGTTTAATTAACTGTTGATAATTAACAAGTTTATTAATAAAATGTTCGAAGTGTTTAATTCCGAAAAAAGACCGAACGACGTATAAAAACGATTCCGAACATTTATAACCGAAAAAAACCGACCCGTAATAACCGATTCCGAAAATTTATAACCGAAAAAACCCGATTCCGAACCGTTATAACCGAAAAAACCGATTTCGGAAAAACAAAAAACCGATAACCGTTAAGAAAAACCGGGTTTTTTTAAACCGTTTTCTAAAATCAGGAAAACCGGTTTTAACCGATTTTTTTGCACCACTAGTTCAACATCATAATAATGGTCCAATGTAGTTGGTGTGATATCAATTAGGGAACTAAATGTAGTAGATACAAAACTCCTATCGGCACCAGTATCAAATAAGATAGAAGCATAGCGGTTGTTTAGAAGGAAAGTACCCGTAAAAACGTTGGAGTCCATGTTTGTTCCCGCATTGCTGGTGGAAGGGATATGGAAGTCTGAGGCTGGACGGTAATCCTAGCCCTAATAGTAATGTCAGTGGAGGGTGGTGGTATAACAGGCTCTATTCCCTCAGGTGGAAAAACAGGCTCATCAATAGGTACAACAATAGCAGAGTCGGCCGGAGCTAAGTGCTCCTCCTCCTCCTCCTCGTCCTCATCATATCATTGGCGTCATCCCTAGATGAATCGCCGTCATCATCATCTCCATCATCTCCCCCGTCCATAAGATAGTCGACCGAACCATCCTCTGTCTCATCATCCTCGTACTCCTCAGGATCTGACTTAGTATCATATCCGGGTGACTCAGCAGTGGGTAAATCAACAGGAGGTAATGGCTGCTCCTCAGCTGGAAACTCATGCTCATCCTCCAATGGTATATACTCAGGGTATATAGGCTCTGGCACGTAGTCAGGATCATGTGCCTGTACGAACATAGGCTCACACTCATCCTCGTCCTGAGGAACTGGTGGTGTCTGTGGATCCTCTGGGCCTGGTATGTAATCCGGTGATGGTGGGGCTACTGGCTGTATCGGGAGTCCGTCGTATCCTAATACGATGACCCGTAGAATACCTCCCTCAGATATCTCCTCATCATCGGCTCCCCAGAAGGCTCTGCCAGGCTCAGAGTCGGTGTAGACAGAAGTGTATGTGACAGCTGATGAAGCAGAAGACATGACTGCTGCAAAAGCAAAAATAACTTATATAAGTATTACTTATAAAAAGAATGTCTGTATGATATGACCATAAGTGTAAATTATAAGAGACTTATAGTAATATACTTAATATAATTTATATACACGTATATCAATCATGTAAGCACTTAGTAACTACTAGTGCTAAAGCAGTGTATGTCATGTAAGCATATAAATTTGATGCAATAAGTAATGTGCGTATGTCCCATACAAACCCTGTTTGTAAATCAAGTGCTTGGAAATGGTTATAGTCCAGACAAAACTTTTGACCTGGTTCTCTATAACCTTGGCTCTGATACCAATCTGTAACACCCTCAAATCTGAGTACGCAGCAGAATGTTGAATATCCGAGGGCATTACTGTATGGATCAATAGCACAAGATATGAGAAAGACCACTAAACGTGTCGTTTGAAAAAGATATATTGGATTAACAAAATACTTGTTTGTTACATAAGTTCATGGCTTCAAATAGTTCAACACTATAAGTAAAGATTCTGGTTTATAACAATTTTCCCCAAAAGGTAATAAGACACCAAATCTTTAACGTTGATTCTTAAATTATTGACTTCCAATGTATCATCGCACCTCGTGCCTTATTGACCTGAAAAACATGCTTAAAATGTCAACATAAAGTTGGTAAATTCATAGGTTTATGTTAATCAATAGTAGGACCACATGATTTCCATGTGTATGACTAAGCAACAAATGCAAACATCATAAAAAGTATTTACGAATTACGATTTCTTAGCTCATGACACTGATAGCTGGACGTGTATGGAATGCAATAAATTGCTAATATTGCCCTGTGTGGATGTTCTAACCCGCCCGCAACACAAATTCTGACATGGTATAGTTTGTGGTCCGGCAAACCCGGCACAGTGAGCGTACTCACCCAAAACTGGGGATGTCAATCCCAATAGTATCTATTTATTACATTCCAGGCTCACCAATCTAGTAATTGACAGTTCATGATAAAGGGCTCAGTGGTTATCGCTACTTAGGCAAAAACGTAAATCATTATATAAAATTGTCACTTGCGTCCAATTTATAAAACTAAGATGTTATCACCCAAGATGTAAATAATTTATTCATTGTAAGCGCATGGGCTATTAACTCACCTTAGTAGTAGTACCTTTGTGAATGATTAATATATCCAAGTATGGCAACATGAATCACACCGTTAAATTACTAAGTAAATACGGTTAGTCTTAGTCTACAAGTTTAGGCTAATGACTTAATGCATAACTACAATAAATTTCTAGTTTATATATACTGTTATCACTTGTGTGGTGGTGCACATGTTTATTGCATTTGTCTTTACTTGATGGCTCTTGGGAAAGTATACGATTACACACGTTCAAGTATATGTATAAACGTTATTAATAAATATACATATTTATTAAGTCGTGTTTTAATTTGTATAATATCCGATAAATATTATAACTTGTACGATACGTTAAGTGTTTATAAAAATCACTTTTGTTTGTAAAATACCCTTAGGTTTTCTATATTTACAAAAACAGTCCTTATGTTTATGAAAATATAATATTTACATTTTAAACCCTTAGGTTTCCACATTTACACCTTTAGTCCTTCAACTTTACAAAAATTACACTTTAGGTTCTTATACTTTCAAAACAGCCCTTTAAGTTTCAGAAGTGACCAAAACAGTCCCTAACTTTATAAATTTAGTTTTGACAGTTTTAACCCTTAAGTTTACAATTTGACACTTTTGGTCCCCTAACTTGTAAAAATTGCATTTTAAGCCCAATTAAGTTTTGAAAAGTGGTAAAAGGTTTCATTGGACTCCAATAAGCTACATAAGCTGTGGCAGCTTATAAACAAGCTCGGATGAGCTTATTTTAGCTTATTGGGCTTGTTGGGTCCGTTAAGGTCCATTAAGCCAATTAAAGGTCCAGTAAGGATTTCTAAGCACATAAGCTTCCCATCAAGTCATTTAAGCTTAATGAAACTGTTGGCTTAATATAAGCTCGATGAGAAATTTAGTATGCTTATTGGACTCGTTAGCCCAATAACTCTAGCCTGAAAAGTCCAAAAAGGGTTTATATAGGGGTGAGCATTTACCGGATGTCGACGGACCGAGACCGGGACCGAACCGGTCCCTGACGATTTATTTCGGTTCGGTCGCGGTCTGGTGTCTCTGCTTCAGACGCTTGACCTCATGGTCCATGATTTTGACAAGTTCTTCAACGAAGTGTATTTTGTCGTCGATTTAGATTTCATCCAGCGGTATAGCAAGAGTTTCGTCGGATAGGCATTTCTTCAAGTTAGAGACGTGAAAATAACAGCATAAGGCTGATCCTCCACGGGAACCTCCTCATCAGATGGGGCCAAGTACTCGGGGTACTCTGGTCCTGGCACGTAATCTGGCGAGAGCGGTGCCTGCTCTGGCTCCTCAGGGCCAGGCACGTAGTCCGGTGATGCCGGTGCAGCCTCCGGTGAGTCGGGCTCCTGGAGTCTGAAGAAGTCCACAGCCCAAGCTAGCGGGTCTCCATGCGATGATATAGACGTATATGTAACCTCGGATGATGCCGAATCCGATGACATGACTGTATCTGTAACACTCAAACAGAGTTTACATTAGTACATATATAAGACCAATAATAATATACTTAATATATTATAAACACGTATGAGAACCATGCAGCATCTAGTATACCCAACTAATGCAACAAGTAATGTATGAATGAATGTCCCATAAAAATCCCTTTTTATGATGCAATGTTTGAAAACGGTTATAGTCCAAGTAAAAACATTTGACCTGGTTCTCTATAACCTTGGCTCTGATACCAATCTGTAACACCCCCAAATTGGGTCGCAGCGGAATATGAGTATCCGGGAGCGTTACATTATAGATCAATAGCACAAGATATGAGAACGACCTCTAAAAGAGTCGTTTAAAATACGATACATTGGATTTATTGAAATTGTTTAATACAAAGCACAACGGCTTAAATTGTTCAACACTTGATAACAAAGATTTTAGATCATAACAATATCCCAACATGTAATGACTCCAAATCTTTAATGCATGACTCCCAAAAGACTATCCCAATGTATCCTTAGCACCTCGTGCCTCATTGACCTGAGAAAAACATGCTTAAAACGTCAACATAAAGTTGGTGAATTCATAGGTTTATGTAAATGTAATGTAGGACCGTAAGATTTTCAAATGTATGATAATGCAACATATGCAAACATCACAAATGTAATTACGTTTCCCTAAGCTCATGACACTGAAGCTCGACATGTATGAATTGCAATATAAATTGCCTACATTGCCCGTGATGATGTTCTAACCCGCAACATCCGAATCCGACATGGTATACATCCGTTGGTTCACTCCGTGACACAAGTGAGAGCTACTCACCCGGATGGGGATGTCAACCCCAAATAGATCTATTTATAACATTCGGGCTCACACAAAGTAATTGACAGTTCATGATAATGGGGTCAAAGGGTTATCGCTACTTAGGCAAACATATAATCATGATAAAATGTACACTTACGTCCAATTTGTAAAACAAAGCATGTTTCTCACCCCAAAAGTTGTAAATCATTGATATAGTAAAACATGGGGCTATGAACTCACCTCAACAAATGAAGTGAATGAAATAAATCAAGTGAGTGAATCGACAAGCGAAGTCCGAATGCAACCTAATTAAACATAGGTCGTATGAATACTATGCACTTTGAATAACCAATGCCATACATAATTCTATATAGTTACATCACCACCTAAAAGTGTTGTTTAATATATAAAATTAAACAATTTGATTTGCATTTGTAAATTAAATGTTCATGAATCCGTATTGTGAAAATGTTAAAAATTGTTCAACAATTATTCGTTTATGAAAAGTAATTGTTTTATCACCTTCAGATAATTATATAATAACATTATATAATTAGTTTAATTGATTTCACAAAAATAGTGCGCAAGTATAAAAATAGTGCATAAGGTTTTATAAACCTTATATCTTTTTCGTTTCAATTCCGTTTTGCATATTCTTTATATCTGTGGTTTCGTATTTGAATGATATATTAAAATATCATATTTGGAAATATTAAGTTACTTATGAACAGTAACATTTAATCAATTTAATAAATTATATAAAACTACTTTTATATAATTAATTGTTGTAATATTAAAAATGTCGTAATTTATTCGTTTTACCTCCGTTTAATACATTCTTTATATGTATGGTTTCGTATTTGAAAAATCTAATCAATCATTACATTGATTATGTGTATTTTTACTGTTGTGAACAGTAACAGTATGTGTAAATTTATAAAAATACTTTTTATAAATATTAATTGTTGAAATCGTATAAAAATCATATCTCATTAGTTTTAATTCGGTTTTTAGTGATTCTTTCGCCCACGTCTTCGTAATTAAAAGCTCCATCTAACAAAAAAAAATTCATCAGCTCACTGTCGTGAACGGTAGCAGGTTTTTATAAAACTACTTTTATAAAGTTACTTTGTTATTTTATTACTAAACATGAAAAAGTCATAACAAATTCATTACCCATCGTTTTTCAAGTTCTACCTTTTTAAAATCCTTATAACATACAACATTTACAAAAAAATATCAAATATTTAACTCAACTTCGATTTGTATTATTTGTATAACTTTCTTTTATAAAAACACTTTTATAATTGTAAAATCTTGTAAAACATCAAACTCCTTCGTTATTTTATGGATTTCAAGTTTCTTATTGTTTAGAAAGCTAATAATATAATATATTTATAAAATTATAAAATAAATTTCCCCCGTGTACTGATTGCTACAGGAACTCGAATAGTGTTTGTAATTTATTTTAAATAAACTTGTTTTAGGTATTATTAACTTACATAAATTATCACAAGTCCTTTAATTGATACAATTCACATCTTGTGTATATAATAAGTTCTTTATATCATAATCTGTCCATAATTTGCCAAGGTATAAAATCCCAACATATTTATTTTATTATCTAACTTATAATTGAAATAAAATCAATACTTGGATAAATAATTACATGATTTATCTAACACTTGTAAATTCTATTTTTAAGCATATTGGACATATTGTAAACATCATTTAATTATGTCAAAATCAATTTTGTGTAAAGTAGGCATATTTTTATTTTATAGCTGTATAAAATAAACCTAGGTGATGATTAACAATATAAAAATTATATAAATCATGAAATGAAATAAATGAATAGATTAGGGTCTTAGATAAACCTTTGATGAATGTAGGATGAATGATGATCAAGATTAAACCCAACCAAGAAAACCCTAATTGGAAAATTAGGTTTAGAAAACCCTAATTTTCTTAGAAACCCTAATTGAAAACCTTCCTTGTATAAACCCTTGTTTAACCCAAACCAAGCTTCCAAGACACCTTATATATGACCAACAATGAACCTTGAACACTTGCACTAGCTTAGAATCAAAATATGATTGTAATAGTGTTGGAATGTATGTCATGGGTTAGAGAGATTAGGGATAGTTTACTTGCTTAGTTTTCTATGTAAATGCTAAAAGTGTATGAGTTCCCTTCTTTATCTTAGGCAACCAAGGTATAGGCTAAATGCATATAATATGCCTCTTAGGGATAAGGTATGGACTAGACAACACGTGCATCTTAACATGCAAGGTGCCGTGTGAATTGAGCCCAAGGAGGCCAGAAATAGTTTTAAACTCACTTAGGGCTTGCTTTGTGTAAGTAAACAAGTATGGGGTGATAAGACACTACTTACATCTGTCATTTGTCCCCTCTTTAGCCTCACCAACCGGTCAAACAAGAAAAGAAAAGGGAAACCAAGGATGTTAAGCTTAGGGTTTTTGATCAAAGGATAAAGGAAATTGTTGTTTATACAAGTTAGTGGAGGATTAAAGATTTAATTCCAAGTGTACATGTTGTATATGTATGATTTTCATGTAGGGCTGATTTAAGTAAGGTTTTTATGAGTTTTTTGAGTATTATGGTTATTAGTGGGTATTTGTTGAAGTGTAGGTGGGTTTATGGTTTGCCATGCATGCAAAACCATAGTTTTATTGCGTTACGTAGACGTTTTACGTAACCAATAACAATAAAAAGCGTAAAGTTATAATTTATCATCCTAATGACTTTATAACACTTACTTGACGTAAACATTTAATTGTTTGATGCCCGTTTATGTTAAATGCTCATTTTTAGTTTACGCGATTTAGCTTAACGATAAAAATTAAAAGTAAATGCGCAAAAGCCTAAAAATAAATAATTGAATAAATGAAGTCGTAAATGACCTGAAAATGTGAGATGTTACATGTTCAACCACACTTTGCTGACAACACCCAACTTGATTCAGGACTCTCTCCAACGGATAACTTAATTGAGAACTTAACCAACACACTTGCCCTACTCACCCAATCATACAAAACATACCTTCCTTAAATTAACAATCAACTTAGAACTTCATCAAATAACAAGAACCAAGCCAAGTTCAAGACGGCAAGGTTGTTGTTCAGAATGTTCAAGGTCGTCAGAATAGAGGTCGAGGGAACAATGCAAGGGGTGCAGGTGTAGCTGGTTATGGGGGAGCTCAGAACAGAGTTAGGAATGCAAATCCAGGTCAAGCAAGGCAGATTAAGTGTTACAACTGCAATGGTATAGGCCATATAGCAAGGAACTACACTCAACCCAAGCGACCACAGAACTCAAAATACTTCAAAGACAAGATGTTGCTGATGTAAGCTTAGGAGAATGGGGTGGCATTAGATGAAGAACAGTAGTTGTTTATTGCAAGTGGACAAGACAATGTTGTTGATGAAGATGTAGATGAGTAACCCGTTCATGATTTAGCACTCAATGTGGATAATGTGTTTCAAGATGATGATTGTGATGCTTTTGATTCTGATGTTGATGAGATTCCAATTGCATAGACCATGTTCATGGCAAATCTATCATCCGCAGATCCTGTTTATAATGAAGCAAGTCCGTCATACGATTCGGACATTCTATCTGAGGTACATGAATATGATAACTATCAGGATGCTGTTTGCGAGCATCATGAAGCACACGAGATGCATCACGATGTACAACTAAACTGCGTTGTTGACTCAAATGCTGGAATATTTAAAAAAAAAAATAAAAAAAAAAAGGAGAGTGATAGCAATATGATACGTAAGATCATATGTAAGGGACAACTGCAGAGCCAGCTGTACAAAAAAAAAAAAGAAAAGAATGTTATCTTCTGTGCCAAATGATGCCTATATGATGGTAATTAATGAAATGCATGAACAGTCAGCCCAAATTGTTTCTGCGATTAAGCAGAACAATGTTGTTAATGCCTCATTGACCGCTGAACTTGCAACATATAAGGAACAAGTTGAACTGTATGAGAGACGGGCCAAGTTTGAATTAACTGAAAGAGAACAAAAGATTGAGGAACAATTAAGAATAGTTATCACTGACCGTAATATTAAGGAAGAAAATTTGAAAAAGGAACTTCATTCTGTAAAAATGCAACTTAACTCTACCATCAACCATAATAAGTCAATGGTAGAAGAAGTTACGTCTTTGAAAAGGATTTTAAACAGAAAGAAAACAAATACCTTGAAGAATTTTTGGACATGAAATCCTTAAAAGAAAAGGTCGAGGATAAATTATACAAACAAGACCAGTCTCTTCAAACAATTCACATGTTGTGTAAACCAAAGCCTTATTATGATGAAAAGAGAAAGGTAGCTATTGGTTACAAGAACCCCTTATGTCTCACTCGTGCAAAGCAAGTTCAGCCTGCTCTATATAATGGTCATGAAATTATCAAAACCAATCATGTCCCGGCCATAGTGCACAACTCAGAGGATACCCTAGAGATAGCTGAAATCACTAGGAAGAAAATGAATGACAAAATGAAAACCCCTCTGTGGATTGAACAAAACATTAATATTCGACCCCCAGATTACTCGAAAGAGAACTATCTGGCGAACTTTACACCACAGACACAACTGACCCCCAGTCAGATATTTTGGTCCAAGGATGTCCTCAAGATGAAAGCAGAAGCTCTCAAAGAGCAGACCCCAGCTTCAAGAACAATCAAAGCGTTGACGGTGTACCCTCCCAATACACCTGCAACGCTTGTCCCCCGGGTGCTTCCAACAAAAAGTCAAGTGAAAATTAACATTTTTTCACTTATACAACTTTTTTCGGAATTTGAAAAAATCGGTAAAAAGAGAATTACACCAACATGGCTCACTGAAGGGGAAAGAGGTTTTGAACAAACTAAGGAATGCTATCTCACTGAAGTCATTCCATTTTTCAAAACACTTAAAGAACATTTTGAGGGAATTCAAAAGGCTCTCACTAAAGAAATCAAAGAAATAAAAGAAATTTTTGAAGAGTTGGAGGCTGAGGTTGACCAAAATGTTGTGAATAGGAAGTATGATGAGATTGAGCGGAAAAATCTCCTCATTGCAAATGACAACTTAATTGTTAATTTCTTGTCCAAAGAAGTGTTTTATATTGCAACAAATTTTGAGCTTACTGTATCTAGATTCACTGAAATGCATGATGCCCACACTGTTGTTCAAGCACCTGGAACTTGAAGCAGAGCTTTTTAAATTAAATGATAAGATTCAAAAGGATGATCATAATGAACTAGTAAAATGTTTTTCCAACCTTGAGGTCAATCACTTAAATTTACTATTAAATTATCAACACCTTAAAGAAATTTTTGGAAACAACACATCTCTACCCGCTCGGGATGCTCCTGATTTTGACTCAGTCTTTGTAATCGAAAAATGAAAGCTTCCATTCAAGGAAAGGACAACGCCATCAAAAAATTGAGAATGTAAATCTCTCAATTAAAAGAGACCCGTAGTGAAGCAGACCGAACTCTTGATTTCAGGGCCTTAGATTTTCAGATTACTCAATTAACTAAAAAGGTCACCGTTCTCCAAGAATAAAATGAGCTTTTTAGGGCTGAGAATGCAAAAATTAAGCAGCATTACAAGGACCTGTATGATTCTATTAATATCACACATGCTAAACATATCAAACAGACAACTGCCTTGTTAACTAAAAATGAGAATCTGAAAGCCCAAATACATGCAAATCTGAAATGCATCACCATGGATTCGGTAAAGCCAAGAGTTCTTGCACCTGGTAGGTATGCTATAGATGTTGAACCAATTCCCCCTCGCAATAGGAACAATAGGGAAGTTCATCTAGATTATCTCAAACATCTTAAGGAAAGTGTATAAACCCTTCGCGAGATAGTAAAGGAAGCTAAGGTTGAAAGACCATTAGATAGATCACTTGCATCTAATTGCTTTACACTAAACACTCTCAGGAACTATTAGAATATGTGATTGGCACTTGTCCGAAAGACTTCAATAAACAAGATAACAAACATGCTTCTACCCATTTAACTAGGAAAAAGCAAGTTATTTTTGAGGACTAATGTGAAACGTCAAATAATAACACACACAAACATATAGAGAAACTAAACATTCAGAAGACTAATGTCCCTATGATTCCTTCTACAAGAGTAAACTGTTGCACTGATGCTAGCAGATCACAGCCTAGGAGCAATACTAAAAAAATAGGATCTCGCATGCTAGAAGTGTCAACAAGAAGAAAGTAGAAGAACACCCTAGGACCAATAAGTGTAGTTTGAAAACCACGAATCATGTTGATTCTAGTATTAGCTCTAAACGTACTGTAATTAATTCAAATTCTCATTATGTTTGCCAGACATATAACAAATGCTTAATTTTTGCAAATCATGATTTGTGTGTGGTTAATTATTTGCACTCTGTGAATGCATCCCCCTTTGTTAAAAATGTTGTGCGCAAAGTTAAGCAAGTTTGACAAGGCAGTCCTTGGATGCAACTAAGAAGCCGTCTTCATCTGATTCTTCAAATGGTAAGCTGTTTATTAATGACAATATTAGCCTTAAGGAATTAAGAAATTTTGTTGATAAATCAATGCAAGAGGAGTCGGTATTGGAACATGTGGGAAATAATGATATTAATAGTTGTACTTCGAGGGAAAATCAAGGTGAAAAGGTTTCATCTAAGTAATCTAGCCCATCTATGGAAGTTTTAAATGAAGATTCGGATACAGATAATGAAGAAGTATTCTTACCTAATGATATAACTACTTTTCCTAGCTCATCGGGTAGAAGTGGGCAACCATTGGAGGAGGATGCTTATGATGATTATGAAGATCAATTTGAAGAAAATCCATGCTCATATCAAGAATTTTGTGATCAGTTTGACTTCAAGGTTAAAGGTCTAGGTAGGAAATAGTTGTTTTCTGTTTTTCATAAGAATTGCATGTCATTCTTGTGTAGTGGAAAGGGATGTAGCAAATTTTGTTTTTTTGCTTTTTTATGCCTATGTAACGGGCCGTGATGGGGGATTTCATCCTCATCCGTTGTACTTCAACGCTTTTTTGGTGTAATGCATTTTACCGGGGTATTGATTCCCTTTTACCCAAAAATAAAGTTAAGCAAGTTTGGAAACCTAATCAAGTTAAGCAAGTATGGAAAGCAACATGAAAAGTGCTTACCAGTATTGGTTATAAATGGAGGCCCACAGGAAGAATATTCACTTTAGGAGAACAGTGCCCTTTAACTAGGCTCACTAAATCCAAAGTAGTGCCTGCTAAGCAAACTGAAAATGTTAGTACTAGTAAAACTGTGATAACTAAGAAATTAAGTCACACATCTCAGAAACCATTAACTAGATACCAACATAGAAACCAACAGTACCAGACAGTTCCCATTATCCTTCCCACTTCACCTGAGAATCAAGCCATTGCTGCCTCTATGCAATTTGCTATTGCTTATGCTAACCAACAGGAACCAACCAAAATTAGGGATCCATCTTTCCAAACTCTCCATCTTTGTTTGTTTTCAAATGCAGGTCGTACATATCATCCTTTGGTATTTAGACTCAGGCTGCTCAAAACATATGACGGGGGATCGCTCACGGCTCAGGAATTTCGTAAAAAAGTTCATCGGGACAGTTAGATTCGGGAATGACCACTTTGGTGCTATCATGGGTTATGAAGATTACGTGATTGGTGACAGTATGATCTCCAGGGTATACTATGTGGAAGGACTGGGACATAATATTTTCTATCGGATAATTTTGTGATTCTGATATGAAGTTAGGCATTCAGGAAGCATTCAGTTTGTTGCATAACAAATGGGTGTTGAACTAATTAAAGGTTCTTGTTGTTCTAATTTTGTACCTATCTTGGTTAAAGACATGATAAGTCCACCCAATCTGCTTGTTGTCCATAGCCTCCAAGAACAAGATCATTCTATGGCATCGTCGTTTAAGTCCACTTGAACTTCGACTTGCCATCATGAACCTTGCAAGATAGGATTAGTAAGCTTACCTAATTAGTTAGAGAAAGAACAACACTGCTCCGCATGTCAACAGGAAAGAGCAAAGCAACCCACATACCCAAAACTAAAAACAACAACTTGGAAAGTTCTTAAAACCTTCATATGAATATATGTGACCAATGCGAGTACAAACAATTAATGGGAAGAAATACATCTTAGTCATCGTTGATGACTATTCTAGGTTTACTTAGGTTAAGTTTTTGAGATCAAAAGATGAATCCCTATAGTTCGTTATTAAATTTCTGAAGCAAATACAAGTCGATCTCAACAAAACTGTCAGATACATCCGTACTGATAATGGCACAGAATTTGTTAATCAAGTTCTGACTGAATATTATGAAAGTGTCAGCATTTTTCACCAAGAATCAGTTCCGAGGACTCCACAGCAGAACGACGTTATCGAAAGACGGAATCGTACTCTTGTGGAGGCTGCTAGAACAATGCTGATATTTTCCAAGGCCCCGATGTTTCTATGTAGCAGAAGCTATTGCTACTTCTTTTACACCAAAATCGTCCCTCATTCACACTCACATAACAAAAACCCCATACAGACTAGGCATATAAGAAGCCTAATCTTACCTTTCTCCGAGTCTTTGGTGCTCTTTGTTACCCTACAAATGACAACGAGGGTCTTGGAAAACTACAACCAACAGCTGATATTGGAATTTTCGTTGGTTATGCAACCAAATAGGAAGGGTTATAGAATCTACAACAAAAGAACCCGACGAATCATGGAAACTATTCACATTCAATTTGATGAGCTGTCTGAGCCAATGGCTCTTGTGCAACTCAGTACAGGACCCGCACCTACGTTTCTGACGCCTGGACAGATAAGTTAATGGCTCGTACCCAATCCAATCCATGTAGCACCTTATGTACCCCCAACAAATTAAGAGCTGGAGATATTATTCCAACCGATGTTCGATGAATACCTAGAACCTCCTCGTGTTGAAAGACCGGTTTCTCCTGCTGCAGCAGTTCAGGTTCCTGCCATTTCAGCCGGTACACCTTCTTCTACTACCATTGATCAAGATGCACCTTCTCCAAGTCATTCACCGTCATCTTCAGAATTACAACCTTCTGTCTCACATCAAGGTGTTGCAGCTGGATCTATTCTTATTAAAGACAATCTTTTTGCTCATGCTAACAACGTTCCCTTCGTAAACGTGTTTGCTCCAGAACCTAGTTTTAAGGCATCATCATCCGAGGATGTTAGTTCAGCGGAATCTACTTATGTCACTCAACCACATCATCATCTTGGGAAATAGAGCAAGGATCACCCGCTTGACAATGTCATTGGCAATCTATCTTGACCGGTATCCACCAGAAAACAACTTGTAACCGATGCCTTGTGGTGCTTGTACAACTCTGTACTGTCAAAAGTCGAACCAAAGAACTTTAAATCTGCAGTGACTGAAGATTGCATGTTTTTTTTGGGTAAAGGGGAATCCAAACCCTGGTAAAAAATATATTCCTAAAAAACTGATAAGTACAATGGAATGTAGCTGCAATGCTACATTAACCTCAAGCCATAACTTGAACAACCACTACCATATGATTACTTTCCTATTACAAAATAACCAATAGCACCTATAGGGAAAAACCACTTGAAGGTGCATAAACAATAAAAACAATAACAAAACATAATTAAAAGGTCTTGAGATTGCCTCCACGATCATCCAAAGTGATCACTTCATCTACTTCACTATCGCTCTCATTCAGCACATCAAGAACTTGTTGAGAATGCCGCCACGTGGTATTATCCTTCCATTCATTATCCTCATCATCATTAAGCGCGTTAAAGGAATTCTCTAAACGAACATTCTTAGATTGAGTACATGTTAGCAGCAGATTATCCACCTTCCTTACAAGTTCTAGCAACATATGAACCAATTTGTTTAATTTGAATACCTACTATCTACACGAAGATAATGCAAAGTAAGCGATGGTTTATTCAAAACACCCCATCTACCTGTTTTTGGTGCTTTTTCTTCTTGTTCCTCTTCTTTTTAACAACCTCAAAACCATCATCAGCCACATCCTTAGAATGATTTACTTCAACATTAGTTAACCACCAGTCTAGTTTACTTCTTTAGACGCTTAACATTTTTCTTCGTGTGAGTTAAAATTAAACAAGTAAAACCCCTATACGGTGTCCACTCATATTCAATGCGAATAGTAGCTAACGAATGACCTTTATCCTTACCAAGAGGAATAGCAATCACCAACTCTTCCTTAGGAGCATCTTCAGCCGAAACCTCAATAAGAATCACCGAGCATACGCATAACGGCCCCAGTGACGCAAACACATAATACTCGTAAACGCATCAAGCCGAATTAGTTTCCTAATTTGAGTGGTGATGAGACTAAGTCCCACTTCTGAGTAAGCAACAATGGGAACATGGTGAAGTTTAACCCACATCGGAACCTTCTTGATCTTTGCCTTATCTGAACATAGTTCTCAACTAAGAGAAACGCTAACCGTTTCCCAACAAAATACCCATATAAAGTGTTAGCAAACCGTGAACTTACCTCCTCAAAAGGAATAGTCACGGCTGCACCCTCCATATGTTCCTCATTCCTATGCTCTGTAATTTGCACAACTTTGTTCTGATTAGACTTAATAACCGAGGCAAAAGACGTATTAACCTTAGGACCAGCTGCTTGTTTAGTAGCATTTGTCAAAGAGTTTGTATCACTCGCATCCATTGACGCACCAACAATATTCGCATCAGCCATAGGCTCATTAGCATTAGGACCACCTTGCTGTTTACTCGACGAATCAGCAAGACCAGTAGCATTCGAAACCCCCTTATCAGCAGTCACCACATTCTCATGAGCATTAGTATGCGTCGAACCAACCCTTTCACTAGTAAGACTCGGTTGAAACCCACTCTCATCAGCGTTACGAATTGGTGATGCATAATCCGTTTCGACCTCCCATACCATGGTAGTAGGATTCATAGAAACCTTCCTAACCCCGTTATTATCCTTAGCAATAGGAGATTGAATCGATCTTTTCAGAATCGATTTAAGAGGCTTTGGGTTTACATCAGATTCGGACGCCCTCAATGCACGAGATCTTCTAATACGTTCAAGCAATCCTTCAGCAACCCCATCTAGTTTATTCAACGCATCATGTTTACTACGATCGACATTGTTTTCCATCTCTCCTAACTCGATACACCCAACAGAATGAAAACCCACCAGTAGCAAAAGAAACCCTAATAAATTAGGGTTTCAAACACACCAATCAGAAACCTCACCCTATATCCATGATCGTCCAGTAAGCACAAACGAATCCCAAAACACCAGCAGTAACGAGATAGCAGAACCGATTCACAATGGGTTTATTACAAACCCTAATCGCCGATTAAATAAATAATATATCAGATAAGCCCTAATCGCCGCATAAAATATTAATATAAGCAACCAAGCCCTAGCCACCACACCCAATCACAAACAAGCAATCAGATACAATTTAAAGAACAAGCCTCCCACGTTAATTTAATCAAATCACAATCAGAACTATGGAATTAAAAAGGATCGAACAAACCCTAATTAAAATCAAGAACCGAATATGAACAGAAAAAAATACGCAATAGGAAACAAGAACCCTAGATCGAATCTGAAAAACAAGATGGAAATTAGGCATGAAAGATTAGACACAAGGAAGCCATGAATCGCCCACACAAGGAGAGAGTTAACCCAAATGATTGCTTAATGAATAGCCCATACAAGAAGATTGCATGTTTCAAGCCAGGCAAAACAAGATTCACGAATTTGATAGACTTCAAGTATGGGAATTAGTACCTCGACCATACTATATCATGATTATAGCTCTTAAGTGGATTTACAAAGTTAAGCTTGATGATTACGGTGATGTTCTGAAAAATAAGGCTAGGTTGGTGGCCAAGGGTTATCGCCAAGAGGAGGGTATGATTTCGAGGAATCCTTGCACCATTGCACGCATCGATGCTATAATAAACTTCATCACAATGCAGCCAGTTAAGAACTGACTATCTATCAAATGGAATGTCAAGACATCATTCTCTTAATTGACAAGTTGAAGGAAAAAGCTATGTTAGCCAACTGAGGTTTGTCGTTGAATCCAGATCATTTTTTGACACATTTTATCGTCTCAAGAAAGATTTGTATGGTTTAAAGCAGGCTCCTCGGGCGTGGTATGACACCTTGTTACAGTTTCTTCTGGACAACAAGTTTTCCAAGGGTGTAGTTGACCTGACATTATTCACTCGGAAAACAGGCAAACATATTCTTCTTGTTCAAATATATGTAGATGATATCATATTTGCCTTGAACGACCCTAAAGCACATGACATATTTTCTAATGAGATGAGTTTTAAATTCTAAATGTCAATGATGGGACAAATGTCTTTTTTCCTTCTCAAAATCCCGAGGCATTTTTATTAATCAATTAAAATTTGCTCTATAAATCTTAAATAAATTTAGGATGGATTCGTGTGGCCCTATTGATACACCCATGGTGGATCGACTTAAACTGGATGAGGATCCCTTATGGACTCCAGTTGACCAGACTCGATTTCGTAGTATGGTCGGCTCCCTAATGTACCTCACTGCCAACAGACCCGGCCTTATATTCGTTGTATGTATGTGTGCTAGGTATCAGGCATCACCTAGTAAAAAGCATCTTGAAGCACTTAAACGGGTCTTTTGGTATCTCAGAGGAACCATTAATTAGGGACTTTGGTATCCGAAAGACACCGCTATGGCACTAATGACCTAGGCAGATGCGGACCATGCAGGTTATCAAGACACATAAGGAAGTACGTCAGGAAGTGCTCAGTTCCTTAGAGATAAATTAGTCATCTGGTCATCAAAGAAATAGAAGAGCACTGCGATCTCAACCACAGAGGCTGAATACATTGCCATGTCTGGATGCTGTGCTCAGATACTGTGGATGAGGTCACAGCTTACAGACTACGGTTTTGCCTTTAATAAGATTCCCTGGTATTGTGATAATCGCAGTGCCATTGCTCTCTGCTGCAATAATGTCCAGCACTCCTGGTCCAACACATTGACATACGACACCATTTTATTCGAGAGCACATTGAGAAGGGCGTGGTTAAACTGTACTCCGTGATGACGGATTATCAGCTTGCGGACATATTCACCAAGGCATTACCAAGAGAGTGGTTCGAATTTCTACTACTGCGTCTTGGTATGAAGAGTATGACTCCGGAAACCCTTAAACATCTTCAGGAAGGAGAAGAGGAGTAAAGGATGGTCTTCCCATATCCTATGTATATTTATATATAATTCAACACAAAACAAAATACAAAAATATAAAACCATAAAAATTAGAAAAATATAAAATACCAAAAATATTTTTCCAGACATGTCTTCTGTAAATCGATAACATTTACGGACCTAGAAATGTCATTCAATAATGACACGGATCTTTAAATGAAGTTCGAGCGGAAGTTTAAACCGTATTAAAACATGCCTTAATGGCTTGCAGCTATTTCTGACTGCAACTCGCTTTTTAATTTGAGGAATGCATGTCACAAAAAAGACAGCTGTTCCTAACAACAGGTAATTAATTTTTCCCGGGCGCGAATTACTTAATATCCGTGCATACAAGGATTAATGTATGTTTCAGTGCGTTTTTCCTCTGTCGGAAGAGAAGTATTCCTTTTATAACCAAATAATTTTCTTCTTAATTGATTCTTCAAAAATTATTTGTGTTAATCACGGTGGTAAAGTGTTGTTGGAAATTCATCAATTCAGGTTTTTCAAAATAAAGTTTTCAACTCAAACAACGACTACAACTCTTTCAATAGAAAATGGGTCATTGTTTGAGGGGAGAGTGATTTCAAGTTTATTGCATCAAAAGGTTTTGTAGTAATAC
>BQNB010060426.1:9561-36931 GCA_026074375.1 Tanacetum coccineum
TATACACACACACACACAATGTGGTTCATGTAAGATAGTGGTTAAAATGAAAAAGTATAAGAAGCCATACATCATTTGACAAGTGGAAAGTAACTATCAAAGTAAAATAAATTTTTTAATATACTCAATAGGGTATATTTGATAATTTACATTTTCCAGATATTTACTCCTATTAATAAGTCTCTCTATAGTCTATATCATCTAAAACTTCAACGTTTTCATTCTTATTTTCTCTAACTACATGTGATATTCGACTGTCTCCTATCGTCGTCGTATTTTCCCCAGCCAGTAATGTAACATTTCTCAATTCCAGGTCATTTTATGACTCTATTATTCTTCACTATTTATTTTAGTCCGATACGCGTTTACTTTTAATTTAACTTTTAAGCTAAATCGCGTAAACTAGAAATAATCATTCAATGTGAACGGTCACCAAATAAATTAATGTTTACATCAAACAAGTGTTAGGTAATTAATAGGAAGATAATTATTGACTTTGCGCATTTTATTTTTATTGGTCACGTAAAAGGCTTACGTTTCACAATAAAATACGTTTAGACACACCTCGGAAATACCTAGACTTACCTAGACTCAAACCAATAACCACTTTTAATCCTTAAACACAAAAATTATTCAATTATTGTGTTAATAACCCATTATGGCCGAAATATGAGTAGACAAAAACCATAACACTATGGATACTTACACAAATCTTGTACAACATCCTTTTAATTAAGTTTTGTACCATGATAATCTTAATAAGATTTCAAACCCTTCTTTCCCTCCATAAGCTTACACGTCCCACCCTCCCTAAACAACTAGAAAATCTTCTAAGACCTATACTAAGTACATGTACAACAAAGGTTAATTAAAACTTGTCCTTAATGTCCCTAATAAGCTAAATACACATTGTGTAATAACCACTTTGGATTCTTCCTTGCTCTTGGATACCCACGGCCAACATACACATACACACACCATAAGATTTTTAAATCTCAAGTATCTTGTACCATGATCTTGTAATTAAGATGTGTACTAAGTAGTTTTATCAAAACCATGTGAGGTTAACAAAATCTAACCAAAACCACCACTTAGGGCACGGTTTGGTTTAGATAGGGACTAGAGAAAGTTAACCAAGCTTAGGCCTATATAAGCATACCTCTAGCAAAAATTAACATTTCTTACAACTCTTAAACACATAAACACTCTCTCAAGCAAACCACATTTATTTTTCTTTCCTTGTTTCGGGTATCATCAACCTTCATAATCTCACTCAAACATACAAATAACACTAGGGTCATCATACGAGGTCATAAGAGGGTACAAGAGCCAAGACTTGGTAAATTAATAAGCTTTGAAGTTTAGGTTTGATATACGATCACGCATACACTTCGGGTTGTCATTCTACACGTATAAACTTAAAGCCAAGACTCTAGAACTATTGTAAGTCGCGTTCTAAGCTTACATACTCATATCATGTTTTTCTTTCTTTGATTTCTAGTCGATTGGTCACGTTAGTTGGTAGATAACAAACTAACGTGAGCAATGCGCATGCTAAATGCAAAGCATGCATGTTATACGCGTACACATATGTATATTATCACTTGTGGGGTGCTAAGAGATGGAAGACGTGATTTAAAAATAAGCTAAGGCCTTAAACGTGTTCACTAAATTACTAGAATAGGAACCAATGTGAATATTAACTCATTTGTATGAAATACACGAAAACCACACGTAAACTTTTCATGAACACTTGATGGTTTGGCTTGGGAAAGAGTATACGAGCTAATAGAACGATTGCATATGATAAAACATGATCAAGTAGTGCTTATCGAGTGCTTAATTAAAGACTATAAGCCTTATAACCCAACTAGTAAGCTTAACGGGCCACAAATGGGTTCGTTAAACCCAACATGCCATGTCTAAAGCCCACAGCTTATTAATAAGCTCCTTGAGCTTATTAAGAAGCCTAATTGTACTTGTGGAACTTATACGAACCATGATGTAAAATATGAACCTAACCGGACCCTGATTGGGCTTGGCAGCCCATGTACCAGCCACCGCAAGCCCATAAGCCACGAATAAGCTTAAACAACTTATTTGTAAGCTTATGCAGTTTATTAAGCTTATTAGGCTTAGAAAATACTAATGGACCTAAACTGGACAAGCTTGAACATATACAAACCTTAAACAAGCTCTTAATGGGCTTAAAAGCCCATTAACGAGGCTTATTGGCTTATATTAAACAGACCCATAAGTGCTTATTAAGTCTAGAAAAATAAGTTGGATCATGTTATAAAACTTTAATGGACCCTTTAAAACAATTCGGGTTAAGGTTATTGGGCTAACAAGCCCAATAAGCTCAAATCAGCTCACCCGAGCTTATTTTTTTTCAACTTAACAGTTTCACATAAACTTATATAATCCAAATGAGTGCTTATGTGCTTTTAGAATCTTAAATGGACCATTTATTTGCTTAATGGGCTTCAACGAGTCCAATAAGCTCAATAAGCTTAAATAAGCTCACCCGAGCTTATTTTTCAGCATTAACAGTTTCATTGAGCTTAAATGAGCTTAATGAGAGTTTATGTACTTTTAGAATTCTTATTGGACCATTAATTTGCTTAATGGACTTTAACGATCCCACTAAGCCCAATAAGCTAAAATAAGCTCATCTGAGCTTATTTATAAGCTCATCTGAGCTTATTTATAAGCTGCCACAGCTTATATGGATCATTGGAGCTTAATAAAACCTATTGTCACTTGTTGGAACTTAATTGGGCTTAAAATGCATTTTTTACAAAGTTAAGGGACTAAAAGTGTTAAATTGTAAACTTAAGGGTTAAAACTGTCAAAACTGAAAGTATAAAGTTTTAGGGACTGTTTTGTCACTTCTGAAACTTAAATGGGCTGTTTTGAAAGTATAAGGACCTAAAGTGTAATTTTTGTAAAGTTGAAGGAGTAAAGGTGTAAATGTGGAAACTTAAGTTGAGATATAGTCAATAATAATTTTAGTCTCAGTTCAAATTTATACTTAAATTTTTCAAAAAGAAGTCTTCTCTATATATCGTGGTATGAAAAATGAAAAAATATATATATATGAAAAATGATGAAAAAATGAAAAAAAAATATGATAAGTTATAACTATAAACTGTGGGCTGAAAAAGGTTTACTGCATCTTGCCGGCTCACAACCGATGTTGCAGCCTTCTAAAAGGTCGAGGGTTACGATTGTATCAAATTGCATGATAATATTAAGTGTGAAGTATGTGGTTTAATAAATATAGGGAAAATCTCTTTTTCTTAAATTTAAATATGCTTTTGAACTAAGACTATTTCATTTTAAATAAGTTATGTGTATACGGGAAACCTAAGAATTTTTGAAACCGAAGGTCTGTGAGTCTCGATACTAGTCTCTGTGGGGTGTCAAAAGCCTGGTCACTTAGCCCCAAGGTTGGGATGTGCCGAGACGAACGTCGCTACATGGGATGATCTCGCCTTCAAACTTAATATTCTCGGGTGGAACATGAAGCATAGAATTTTGCATAAAAAATGTTGATCCATGGTTAAAATTTGAAATGGCACAGTCACCTAAATATAATAATTACCGGGAGTGAAAAGTGTACAAGTTGCAAATATGAGTAGTGTTAGCATCTATTCTTGTACTTAACGGTGATTCCGTTTTAAGCTTGGTTTGGAATAAGTGAAAAGTGGAGAACGATGAATTTACCCTTTCAGGGCATTTTAGGATTGAAATGTTCTTGTTCTATGATCCCTACTAGTTAATAACGGAAGTCAAATTGAAAAAAGAGAAAAATACAAAAATATTAGTGGTAGACTTGTGGTGAAAACCGGGGCTTGTCGAAGCTATTGATTCTTTTAGTTTCCTTGACGAACACTTGGCTACTTTTGAGGTTATTAGTCGAGGGTGATTGAGATTCTTAGTTTTCTAAGTGCTTACTTCATAGCATTGCGTGAGGACACGACAATGTCCTAGTATGGGGGATTTTTGGTATGTGTTTAATTACACATACCTTTGACCATTAAAAACGAGCTAAAATGACCAAAAACGTACCAAAAATACTTTGTATTTGTATGTTTGCATTTATATTGTGCAGGAAACGGATATCCGACAAAAGGACGAAAAACCAAGCAAAAACGGACAAAACCGAGCACGAAATGGAAAGGCGTGGATAAGCCAAAGTCAAATCGAAGCAAAAGTCAACCAAAGTCAAAGTCAAAGTCAACCCGGAAAAGTCAACAGTCAAAACCGGAGCCGACACCGAAGAATACTTTATGGGCCCACCCGAACCCATCTAATGGGTCGGATAAGCCCATTAGTATATTTATTGAAGACCAAAAGCCCAACACTTTTTAAGTTATAAGCCCACAAAGAAGAGGGGGGTTAATTTTGCCATATAACCAAAGAAATACCACAAGGGCCTAAACTGCCACATCTAAAAAGTCATACACCACAAGGACTTGTGGTGAAATAATAAGTATCACCCTTGGGGGTATTTTCTGCCAACATCCCAAAACATTACCCCCACAAGGACCTTTCTTGCAATGAAGTTATAAACGTTGAGGGACCAAACCTGTACACTCTCAAACCTCACCCCTGAAACACAAATACTGTTTATCTTCTACAAGCATTTCCCGCCTTTTTTAAAAAAACCCCACTATTCATCATCTCCTTCACCCTTACCACACATCACCACAGTCCAAAAAAAAAAAAACAAACCCCACACCCCCACATGGGTTTATGAACACCTTGGCAATCCCTTAATCTACTATTGGTTAAAGAAAAAGGAGGGCTGAGATTATACAACTTGGGCAACACTCCAAATCAAGGGCCAAGATGAAGCTTATGATCTCCTCACACAACAAACACAAGCCAAGCTGTGTCTATGAAGAAGCACACCTTTAGAACCTTCATCCGAGTAGTATAAAATAGGAAAGCTTGTAGCCATTTTGGCATCTAGTTTTTTTTATCCAGTTTTTAGTCTTTTTAACTTAGTTTTAAGCTTATAAGTTTTTTTAGTAATATAACTTTCAATATTGTAATATTTTTAAAGTTTTAATGAAATTTTGTTTATGAAGAATTCTATTTCAAGCTCTTTTGATATTCAAATTCCTACTAAGTTTTAAAAAGCTTTCATAAACTCTTTTATAAGCTCTCACAATCTGTTTGTTTGCTTTAAATGTTAAATAGGTAAGAAAATAGAAAGAAATACAAAAACACAAAAAATCCTCCCCCAAAGTACCTCAGCTGAATCTTGGATGAAAAGCTAGCTAAGGAAGAGCTTTTGTGACCCTACTAGCTTGTTTTATACAAGCTGGAGCTTGTAGACTATTGTTGTTTACCCTGTTTAAGCAAGGGTGTTTGTAAGTCCCCATTTTAAATTTTTAGCTTAAGTACTGTAGCTAGCTTAATTTGTGCTTCTTTATACGCTTATCCTGCTTATTTTATCTTGTTATTGCTAATTAAAGTTTAAAAAGTATAATCTTAGTTTAATTACTTCATTTTATTTGTTATCTTAAAAAACTGTCAAGAAAAAGTAAAAAATTAGCATAGCTTAAATCTTGCTGGATTTGTTGATTTAAATGTTAAAACTTGATCATTAGGGTTAATATTAGTTGATACTTATCTGGGAGTCAAGGTTTTAGTTTTTAATCTCATCTTTCTAGCTTAAAATTTTGTTTATAATACATTAAGGGGGTGTTTGGGTTAAGCTCAAATTGGGTCAGAATGGTTAGGTAAATGGGTTGTGTTCTATTAGTTAGTTTTAACTAGTTAAAATTAGTATTAGTTAACTGTTTTATTAAGTGGTCAAGTGTTAAAATCAATCTTTGTGGTATATTGTGTTTATGGCTTAAATTGAAGAGAAATAATATGTTTCACTTAAAGCGTATCTGATTATGCTCTTTGGAAAATTTGGCTTAAACTTGTCTTTGTTTGTGCTTGGTTTTAAGAGTAAAAGAGTAGTCAAGTTGATTTTTAACTTACCTAGTGTCCTTTTAGAACCTGTCTAAAATTTTCATTTAGTTACCAAGTAAAAATTGCCAAATTTTAGTTTAAGTTTTCAGTTAGTAAAATAGTAATTTAGCTTCTAATTTTTTTGTGCACAAGCTCATTAGGAGCTTGTGTTGATCTTTTTGTAACTGATTTTGCTTTGAGCTTATTTGGTCTGCTCCTAATCATTAAGCCTGGCATTTTGCCCACTAGGAAACTTAAAGCTCCCCTCGTGCAAAACAGCTTGGTTTTCAACGTTTTTTAGCTTAATTCTAAGATTTTCCACTAGTTGTTGTTTATTTTTCCTTGCTTTTCATAAGAAGCCCATAAGATTCTTCTTACTACCCCAATAAAGCCACAAGCTTAATAAGTCACCTCTAGGGTGCTTATATTTTTAAGCCCAAAGTGGCTTTTGGGACTATTTTGGCCTGCTAAGTTCTGACACAGGTTTACAACTTATTTTTGGTTTACTTTGGTTTTCTGGTCTACTTAGTTTAGCTTTATTTTGTTCTTATTAGCTTATTAGGTTAGAATAAGGCCGCTTTTTAATTATTAGCGTTTGCTTTAAGCTCATGTGAGTTTATTTGCATTTTTAGTCAAAAATTTGAAGTGTTTTAGAATTCTAGTTTTCTTGTCTGTTTAGCTTATAAGTTTAGTTGCTTATTTTTGTGTCTAAGTGCTTTTTAGACAAGTCCTTTAAGCCATTTAGCTTAAGTATCCCTCTAAGTGCTTATTTTTAAGCTCAAAGTGAGCCTTTTTAGCTGTTTACCCTGCTCATTTAGGCTTATAGCTTATTTTTAGTTTCCTGGCTTATTGGCTTAATCTTTTAGCTTATTGCTGATTGTTTCTGGCTTATTAGGTTAGATAGCTTATTTTTCTTAGTTTCATTTATTTAGCTAGATTATTTTGCCTCTCAACGTGCTTAACAGTTTAGCACCTTGTAGGACTTAGTGAAAAAGTGCTAAACTGTCCCTTCTATAGCTTATTTGCGTGCTTATTTTTGAGTTTAAAATTTTTTGTTTTTTTTAAAGTTGCTTATTTTTAGTGTTTTCAAAAAGTTAAAAAAAATGAGGAATACAAGAGTTGGGATTAGGGGAGACCCCGAGTGAGCAAGACTCGAACTCGGGACCTCTCCCATATCAACCAACTCTTATAACAACACCTCTACCGCTGTGCTACATTAGCTCATCCGGTAGAGGTTTGTTACATTTAATATATAAGCCCATTTAGTCTCATAAGCCCACAACCACTATTAGCTTATTAACAGCTTATTAATAAGCTATTTTTCAAGTTTTAGATTTTTCTTAGGATTCTTGTAGTATAACTTATTTTCCCTAAATTTTTTCATATTTCTTCTTATTACGTTTTACTATTTTTAGTCATTTTATTTTTATTAAAAACTGTTTTTTTTTAATTATAATAAATTAAACAAAAATCAAAAAAAATATTTTTCTTTTTTAGAAATTTTCTTTTATCAAGTTTTTACTTTAGGAAAAATTAAGAAATCTTTAGTTAGGGTAATTTTTACAAAATCTTACTTTTTTAAAGGAAGGAATTTAGCCCGTTTTGGGTTTTATCATTTTAAGCTCGTTTTAACTCAGTTTTGGTCTAGTCTTTTTCATTCTTCTTTATTAGTCACTAGAGAGGTTTAGAAGTAAAATTTCTTTGTAGGTTAATTTTTAAGATTTTAGGGGTTTTTGGACCTCTTTCTGTTGGGATTCCTGCTCTCGTTTTCAGTTAATTTCATTAATTTTTAGGTTTTTCTCAATCGTTTTTGCTTTTTATTGATTAATTTACGCTTTCTTAAATCCCAAATCATTCATCCTTCATTCAAACTCATCAATTTTCCGATGTATCAATTTTCAAGCACAGCCTCGCTTGGGGGATAACGGACCCGGGAATTTTCTATTTTATTCTACGGTTTCATTGATTATTTTTAGATTATACTTATTATATATATTTTATTATATATATTATATATATAAGGTCTAGTTTAAATATTATTAATCAGTCAACAAGCTGCATCAACCCTGGAGATCATTTGCTGTGATTATCAACAAGTGTCTGAGTATTCCACATTTAAAATCAGAAGGTACATCTTTTAGAGGCAATTGCCAGTTTCTTGGTATATCACTATATCTCCCTCGTGGCAGACATATGAAAATCAATCGGAAATATTCTATCATGTTATAAATTATTCAAGGCTCTATTAGTTTTTTATCAAACCATATGTTATTACTAAGATGAAGATGCTAAAAAATTCTATCATGCTACACCCATACTTCATGTTCATGTCTAAACTTAGATGAAGATGCTAAAAAATTTAGTCACATGAACTCATTTTTTGAAAAGGAGAATGGCTATAAAATGAAGACCGCAAAAAGTTAAACTATGGAATTATGCAATCAATATAGTATTCGATATGTATATCCACATTTAATTCTATCTTCTACTTTTGTTACTAGAGGTCTAAGCGACATGGAAATCATTTTTTCATTAGTTGTACATTAATCTAAAAAAGAACAGTCAATATTAGGTCTTAACTTCTTAATTATTATGCAACCAAAAACCCTTGTAATTTCATACCCTTGAAAGGTAAATAAAGATTATTCACCCAAGCATATTATAACATTTTATATAACCCTTTGAACAACATTACTGAATTCAAAGTGAATTTCAGACTGTTTATCAAAACTCCTTATCTAGTTAAGGAGTTTATTTTTCATCAACTAATCCGTTAGCTTAATTCAACTACAATATATCAAATTAAGGGTTGTTTAGCATTGTTTACTTGAAAGTGCTTGTTTTTACCGTAAGATAAGCAAATAAAGTGTTTTAACCATATGTCTAAGATTAGTTGTCAGCTTAAGAGGGTGTTTGGG
This sequence comes from Tanacetum coccineum, assembly GCA_026074375.1. Lineage (NCBI taxonomy): Eukaryota > Viridiplantae > Streptophyta > Magnoliopsida > Asterales > Asteraceae > Tanacetum > Tanacetum coccineum. The sequence goes on from BQNB010060426.1 coordinate 18,456, forward strand.
ATTGGTGATTTTAAGCAGCTTAGCAGTTTTAAGTGTTTGGATCATCCGAACTAACTGATCTTATTATAAGGTATAAGTCCAATAAGCAGGTTCGTGATACTCTTTCCTAAACGCTTATTAGTCTTGTAGGTTCTTTGTACAAAATAAGCAAATTCAAACACTGTTTTCTAAAACGCTTATTTCTAATAAAAAAATAAGCCATCTCAGATTACCTCGACTCGAGGAAGCATCACTTTGGACTCAACCCGCTGCCTGTCTGTGAGAATGCACGTGAGACCGAATCTCACTTCTTTATGGACTGTTGCATAGCAACAGATGTATCGTCCAAGGTGCTCATTCAAACATACCCAGCCAACGACACTCCAACCTACCTGCAAGTCTTGAATAGCAGAAGAGCAGATGCCCAGTAAGTTCCCAAAATAATTAGGTAGCTTGTGAGCTAAAAAATACGCATACGCAGAAAAATTGTGTAGGATCCCTAGATCATTCCATAGATTAATCACAAGATCAATAGCACAAAAGATTAAACATTAAAGAACTTTTTAATTGAAAGAAACAAGAGTTGCTACAAACCCTAAAGATGAAAAATATTATTGAGTAGCTAACCTAAAAAAGAAAGAAAAAATGGCTTTATATAGCCTTACAATGAGGCCTTTGGGCTTTGATGGGCTTTTTCATTAAAGGCCCGATTACATAATATTACACGCTTAAACGAGCTAGACTTTTGTCTTGTATCTTCGAGTGACCGAAGCTTCTTTGTTCGGGTCCATTTATGTGATCCTAACAATCTCCCCCTAGATGAGGTCATGAGAAGTTGTTTGAAGCTCACTCGTGCTTGTCTCTTTAGCTCGTTGTTGATAGGGTACTTCACTTGTTGTGCTTTGGTAATTCAATCTTTAACACCTTGATCATGATCTTCAGAACTTGATGTGATGACTTGATCTTGATCTTTGACTTGTTTAAGCTTTACTTCTCTGAATTACTTTGTGATCTTCTTTCACTTTGACTTTGCCATACGCTGATCTTTAGTCTCACATGCTCATATCTGTTGGAATCTGGAAAGCTTTGATGATGTATCTTCTTCTAATCTCCATAACGTTTAGCATTTGAAGAAGACATTGATTTTCAGAGATTGTGCGGAAGCTTTGTATGTAAACTTTCTTGATTTCTTCAGATATGTGAGTAAGGATATGAGCATGTCTTGCATCGGATACTTTGAGTCGTCATTCGCTATGATAGAACAATTTAGTCACCAACAAAAACATTTTGTTATGTAAAATCCACTTAATGTGTTCTAGAAAAACATTTTGTGAACACACAAAGGTTTTATATTTTGAAGGGACCGAGTATAGACGATACTCAATCTGGTCGGTTACATTAACCTCTGATTCCGTGAGGATCAATGATTACAGTATGAATACTGCACCTGTGATCAGATAGATTCATTAAAAGAACCTTCTTGACAGGTTTTCCGGCACGTGACAAGCTAGTTCCTCTAATACCTAAGTATCAGATTCCCTAATGTTCGCCGTTCTCTAGACCAGATGTCCGAAGACTAACACACTATAAGTATTTCTACTAATAGAATGGTAAAGAGTGAGTCAGTACAGTTACTATCTGCTGACTATACCGTACAATTCCTTTTTCAGCGTTTTACTTCTTAATACAATTAAGTACCGTAGAAGGCCTGTGGCAAAAATGATTTGAAAAACATTCGATGTGCTTATAAAATTTGTTTGGGGCACAAACGAAAGTTTAAATCAGAATGCTTCTGATGATGTTTTGAAATATATCCCGAAAGATATGAAGTGCCTTGGGAAATCCAAACTTGTACAAGTACATTTATGGAAATCCACTTCACTAGTGGGCGCAGTCCGAAGACCAGGCATGAGCATTCATACGAATACCCTGGTGGTACAACATCTCTTTCCTCAGCATTCCATAAGATCACTTTCACGAACATGAAACAAAAGATTCTTTGTCATTTATCAAGATACGTGTGTATAACACAAACTTTTGGTACCTTGACATTTTTGATCATATTAACACTTATGCTCCCCCTACACATGTGCGTCGATAATCGAAAGATGTTTAGCACATGCATGGATAGGACTTAGCATTTTAGAATCAATCGAATCATTAATTATCCGTTTTACATGTTTAAGTCACATTTTCTCCCCCGATCAAAAGTATGAAACTTGTGAATGGTTTTGATCTAGAATGGACTTAAAATGTATCAATCTCCCCCTCAAAGTATGAGGTGAGGTGAAATAGCACAAATATCAAGTGAGCAATTGAAACAAGACCTTTAGAATACCCAGACAGGAATGATACTGCAATCTGTCTTGAACTTGTAAGCGGTTGGTCGTGTCAATCTTTCAGCAATAGAATCAGCAACAGTACGTCCTTTTGACCTGCAACAACTGTTAGCCTGGATTCTCCCCCTCAAACAATGACCCGGTCAAAGTTTGATTTGGTTAACCCAACATGTTTGATAAAACAAGTTGGTTTTATGAGAAATATGGTTCGGGCTTAACAACTTTTCTTGGCTGTGGAAGAAATAAAATGCACTGAAACGAAGCACTAAATCATCTGGGGATAATACCGGTTACAGTCTGAAATAACTGCAAGCCATTTATCTTAATTTTTTTTTTTTTTTAAAATATACACAATGATACAATGCTTTAGCATCAAAAATTACCAGTTAACCCCTTGGAACCAGCCTTCGATCACTAAAGTTTGCATCGGTGAAACCTAGAGAATCATAAGTAACTATGGAACTAGAACTAACGCTCGGGGTAAGTTCTAAAGGCTCAACAATGGGTTCCATTATCCTAGTTAAAGGACAGTTATCATACAACGCAAAATATCGTCCAGTGGGTTTCCACTGAGGCTTAACACTACCAACAACCTTTCTAGTTGGTCTCCAAGCTGTCCTTAGGTATGTTCACTAATCTATTCCCTGGTTGCTTCTCAAACTGCTTAGTATGATTCACACTATGTTTAGGCCTGGGGGTTTTTTGGGTGATTCACAGACTTCAAAGAACGAATCACCAACTGATATTGTCAAGCAACGATCAACTTCCTATTAAAGATATCTGCTCTCCTCAGCGTTCACACTTTTATTGGCAAGATAGGTATGGTTCCTGAGTGTGCTCTTTGGTCATAGTTTGCGAGATACATTGGCATGGTTTGGTTCTGAAGACAAAGTCACATGAACATTAGGCTTTTTGTTTGTTCACTGGTGGTTTCAGTGTGGGTCTAATTGAAGTCCTGGGATGGTTCCTGAAAAGTATCTTGCTTTTTCATAGGCAAGCGGGTGGTTTTACCCATTGGCTCTTTTGGATTGAAATGTACTTTGCACTGTTGGTATAACACCGAAGCAAGTACTTGGGTTTCTCAAAGTAGAAGGTCCACTACTTGTTTACCATGCACTAGGGCTTTCAGCTTGGTATTTTCAGATTAAAAGCACTAAGCTTTTCAGTGTACACCAGTACGTGAGTGAGTAAGTCGCCTTGACATTTCATCAACCATCTGTGCAAACTAACTTTTTCTACCTTAAGGCCATCTAGCAGAATCCTAAGGAGGTAAATCTTATCTTTCAACTGAATTCTGTCAGTTTCAAAGCCTGTTGTCACAACTACCTTCAGTGGAACCTACATTCACCCTTCATGCTGTGATCTAGCATCTAAATTCCTGATAGTGGTGTCTTTTCCTTGAAGCTGATCTCTTAACTTATTTATTTCAAAAATAGCATTTGATGCACTAGAAGTGTCTATGCACTGTTTATAATTTTGAAATTTAAGTTGTATATCAATATTGGGTCTTTTGTAATGAAGTTACGTTTTCTCAGATTCAATGACCATCTTTTGTTGTTTTAAAATCTTCAGCTTCAAGTTCAAGAACTTATTGTGTTCCCTATCACATGGCAACTAAAGATCTTCGCAAGGCAATTTGAACTAGGGGCACAACAATATCAGAAGAAGCACAATAGGAGCAGATATCTTTTTCTAAACAGTCAGCAATTAAGCAGCATTTTTTATTAAAGATTTTTCTTCTCCTAAGTGTCAGTCCTTGTTATCAATAACACATAGTTCATACTCCCATCTCAAGTCATCAAAAATCAGTTCAATTCCTTTATTCTTTGAAAAGTGTATCATTAGCACTGATATGTTTTTTTGAAATGTCGTAAAATGTCCATTGTTGTTCAACAAACTATTTTGCATAATCATAACACCATTCAGGAATACATAGTCTGGTTTTGTGTTGTTCTTTCTTATATGATACCTTCAAATTGATATAAACAACACATAACTTTTTGAAGATTGGCCAGAACTTGACTTGGAGGTGGATGATTAAGTAACAAAAGAGTAAACAGTGTGGCAGGTTACTAAGCATTACTAGCAATTTTCATTGGCGAAAAGCCAATACGCCTGTTCTTGGGACAGTTCCTTCTGAGGAACAAACATCATGGCATTAAGCTTGTCATAGAAACCGTTTGTGGGTCTAACATGTCCTGGTTTTTCACTCGATCTTTCAACTAACCACTTTGGTGTACCAAACATCTTCACTTATCCCATATGCCAACAGGATGGTGAGCGGGATGCAAGAAAGGGTATCAGCATCGACAAGACAGTTTGAGCTCCGCTGGCAATATAACCGAGACCTGGTTACGGTACCTAGGAGTCCTTGTGCAAGTCAGCGGTTGCGCTTTAGGTTTCTTAGAAAGCATAGTAATAGTTAATGTGTTGGCATGTTAAATCTTTGCAACATATCTCTGCAACTTTTTGTTAGCATTCTTTAAGTAAAACTATTTCATCTAGATAACTACTGCTAAATCCTTTTCTCAGACAAAAATCCTTTCCTTTTCAGATTGTAAAAATGCAATTGATTTTTCTTTCCTGAAAGATTGTATTTAATCAAATCGTTTCTTGCACAATCTCAGCTTAAACGCATATACGCTGAAATTCACAAGGGCTTGTTCCTGTCAAACTTTTTCAAGATCAAGTTTGACCTTGTGAGGTATCTTAGACACATATTTCTTGCTTGCATGAAAATGCTCATTTTTAAGGTCTCAAATTTCCAAACATTTTTTCTTGGTTAACCTAGCATGTCCGTCTAGTTGGGTTGCAAGTCAGTTAAGATGGCAATCAAAGAAAATTTATCTGATGTGTCACGAGATACCTCATTGGAACATTATGTGGCTCGGTATCAAGAAGATACTGATATACGGTGATCGTATTGTCATCAACTCAGTCTCAGCATCAGAGTCTAAATTTCTTCCTGGAGCATCTCCTACTCAACTGATAATTCCACATATCAAAGATTTGATTGTATTGGAGTGTACCTCATTGACATGACTGTTGGTGGTCACTGGTGGATGACAAGTTGGCCATGAAAGCGGCAGCAGCATTGGGGCCTTCATCCACGTCTGAATCATATGCATCCTCATAGTTGACTTCGAAGATATTTGTTGTAGTCATTGCCAGAGGTTGATCATATGTTTCTTCATTTGTTGCCATTGAATAACGTTGTTTATGAATGATCTGATCGTTGAGTGATTGTTGATTTGTTTTATTTGTGTTTGGTGTTGTTTTTGTTTGATTTGTGTTTGGTTGAAGTCAATTACTGTTCACGATTTTTTACAAATCTTTGATAAAACGAGAAAAGAATCGAATCATTCGCGGGATTTTACAAAATCAAAGAGAAACCGTAAAACAATAATGAATTGATCTTGGTTATGAGGAATAAAAGAACAAAAAAATAATTTCCAAATTTAGAGGATTATATCCCTTTACTTAGGAACTCATTATTTTACTTCCCAAATTAACCTCACTAGGATATAATTATTTAACTTCCCAAAAATTATATTCCTTTGACTTTAGGAACGCAATGATTTACTTTCCAAAATTAAACCTCCACTGAGGATTATATCCAAATCCCTTGATTTTAAGAAAACTAATATTTCGTTCTCAAAAAGTATACGATCTCTTACTTTTCATTTTTGTTAAATAGGCCTAAAGCTTCTTTTTTTCTTAAAATAAAATAAGCCGAATTTTTCAAAAAATAAATAAATTCAATGCGATCAAAAAAATTAAGTCGAAATCAGATAGGATGTATTAAGCCTCGTTCAATTTAATTTATTTCAAACACAACTAGATTAAAACAACGTACCACTTAGGCTAAAATTAATCCGAATCCTTGATTGCTAACGAGATTGAGTTATTATGATATTAGATCTTAACAATAAACCACTAGAATCCAAGAATGAAGAGCAAAACACACAAACAAATTCACATCCTCTTTATTTTTTATTTCCGAATAAAAAAATAGAAACACAAACCAAATAAAATCATCAATCATGAATGCTACTTGATACAAATTATAGTTTCCATGACATTCATACCAACCTTAAAATGAGTGTAGAATTCAAGATGCCAGAAAATTAAAACTTTATTGATGATTGAAAGAAAAAACCCTTTTGGTGGCTAGAAACCCTAACAATATTATAACTGACTAGCTATATTGTCTCTAATGTCTAACCTAATTTTTGACTAAACTAGGAGTATTTATACTAAAAAAGATTACCTTGAGGCTTGTGGGCTTTTGTATCTTGCCCGTTTACATAATTATTACACGCTTAACAGACTAGACTTTTGTCTTGTATCTTCGATACTCGAAGCTTCCTTTGTCGGGTCCATTTATGTGATCCTAACACACTTTGTTAACACTTTTTGGTCATTGTTTTGCTTAATTTCTTTGTGTGACTAATATTACAACATGGCACACAAACAAAAAATTCATGTGGCCATTGATGATCAATAGTCACACAAAATACATATTTCTTCACTTTTAAACACCATAATGGTCAAACATTATTAACACTTTTGGTTCACTTTAGCTTAATTAGTATTACAAAATACCAAACAAACATGCGTAGTGTGACAAAATGTTACCAAGTAAGGCCCACACAAACATATAATTTATGTTGGCCATTGGATGATCAATAGTCACACAAAATACACATTTATTCACCTTAAACAGCATATGGGACACACTTAATTATCACTTTGGTCACTTTATGCTTAATTGTATGTGACTAACTACACCCAAAAAACATGCTTTGTGTGACTAAATATTACAAAAGGCCACACAAACATAAAATTCATGTGGCCATTGGATGATCAATAGTCACACAAAATACACATTTCTTCACTTTAAACACCATATGGTCACACTTATTAACACTTTTGGCTACTTTGCTTAATTATATGTGACTAAATACCCAAAACAAACATGCGTTGTGTGACTTAAATATTACAAAGGCCCTTTTTTTTTAAAAAAAAACTAACATAAATTCATGTGACCATTGGATTATCAATAGTCACACAAAATACACATTTCTTTCAATTTAAACACCATATGATCACACTTATTAACACTTTTGGCCACTTTATGCCTAATTGTATGTGACTAATACCCAAAGAATCATGACTATGTGTGACTAAATATATAAATGGCCACAACAACATAATATTCATGTGGCCTTGATGATCAATAGTCACACAAAACACACATTTCTTCACTTTAAACAACATATGGTCACACTTATGAACACTTTTGGTCACTTTATGCTTAGTTGTATGTGACTAAATACTAAAAAAACCAATATCTTCACAAACAGAAAATAACACTTTTGGTCACACTTATCCCGATCCTTTGATGTCGTCCATGACCCTTCACATGTCAAGCACTTGCTAACATAGGAGGCGATGTCCTGCCTTCATATTGGGCACCAATATAGCTTTTTCATAGTCTTAGATACATCTTTTCCGAACCGGGATGGATAGAGTATTTTGACTTGTGAATTCATGCATAATCACGGATCTTAAATCTCCATAGCAAGGCAACCAACTCCTGTCGTGTAAACATAAGGTTCCATCGGCACGTGGTTCCAATCTTTCCTTGGGTATATCCCTTCTGATTTGTACCGCCTACGTCTTCATTTACGAGATTCTCTGGTTTCTGGGCTTCGATCTGAGCTTCTAATATTCGTTTGGGAAGATCCAAGCTAATTGTCATAACTAAGGCTCGACCCCAATTTGCTTAATCCGTTCCTTACGGCTCAATGCATCGGCCACTACGTTTGCCTTCCCTGGATATAATGCATGTCGCAATTGTAATCACATTAATAACTCTAGCCAACGACCGTTGCCTCATGATAACTCCTTTGACGAGAATGTGTTGTAGACTTTTATGGTTGGTGGAATACTGTGCATCTGATCCATATAGATAGTGTCTCATATCTTTAGGGAAAACACTACCGATCCAAGTTCTAAATCATAAGTGGTGTAGTTCTTCTCGTGAACTTTTAGTTGTCGAGAAGCATAGGCAATCACCTTCTCTCTCTGCATCAACACCCACGCCTTGCCTTGTGTATAACATCACAATAGACCACAAAGTCTTCGCTTCCTTCAGGTAAAGCCAGAATTGGGCGCACTGCACAACTTCTGCTTTATTAACTGAAAAGCGTTTTCTTCCTTTTCACCCCAATCAAATTTGATTCCTTTCTGAGTAAGTTTCGTCATTGATTTAGCAATCTTTGAGAATCCCTCGATGAATCTTCGATAGTATCTAGCAAGTCCTAAGAATTGGCGGATCTCCGTCGGTGACTTAGGAGATGCCTAATCTTTGATAGATTCAATCTTGGCTGGATCTACATGAATGCCTCTGCTATCAATGACGTGGCCGAAGGAATTGTACCTTCAGCATCTAAAACTTTCATTTTGAAAACTTACATACAATTGCTCCTTCTAAGCAATTCCAAATTGCCTTAATATGTTCTTCGAGCTCTTTCTCGACCTTCGATATAATCAGTTTCTCAATGAAGACAATTACGAACTTATCCAAGTAAGGCTTGCACACTCGGTTCATGAGGTCCATGAATACCGCAAGTGCGTTTGTCAGTCCGAATGGCATAACTCTGGAACACCGTAATGCCATACCGTGTTCGGAAATGCCGTCTTTGAATGATCTTGCTCTCGTACTCTAAGCAAGAGATATCCCGATCTCACGATCTATCTTCGAATAAATACTGGATACTTGAGTTGATCAAATAAATTCTGTCGATCCTCCGGAGTGGTTAACGAATCTTCACTGTCAGTTATTTAACTCACGGTAGTCGATTGCACATCCCTGAATGACCCCTCACTTCTTTTGACAACAAGACCTGGGGGGTGGGGGGTTCCCCATGGTGAGGAACCTAGGCCTTAAATGGAAGATCCATTGTCGGAAAGCTCTTGTAATTTGTTTCGATAATTCCTTCATTTCGAATGGAGCCAATCGATACGGTGCACGAGCTACGGGCGCGGCTCCTGGAATTAAGTCGATTTAGAATTCCACTGGTCGAGCCGGAGGAAGACCTGGCAAGTCCTCGGGAAATACTTTCGGAAAATCTCGGACGATTGGTACGTCCTTTATTTGTTTTCCTTCCGACTTGTCCTCCTCTTTCTTGGCGGATATCTTTGCCAAAAAGACCTGGCATCCTTTTGCCATGTACTCGATGAGCTTTGAACATGAGATAACTTTCAACCGAGATTCTCTCCCGTTGCTACTCTCGTTGCCACAAAAAGTCAAAGTTTCATTCCCATAGGGAACTTGAACAAGTTTCTCATCGCACACGATCACGGCGTGACATCTTCTTAACCAGTCCATACCGATAATGACATCGAAACTACCCAGTTCTACGGGCATTAGATCTATGTTGAACGATGGTTCAAGAAAATTAAGAGAGCAACCTCGTAATAATAGTGGTCTAACCCGAAACAATTTCCCATCAGCTAATTCGACATCATAACAATTTTCTAATGAGTTGGGGCGATGTTAATTCAAGGAACTAAATGTGCAGTGGATATAAAGCTTCTATCGGACACAGTGTCGAATAAGATAGATGCATAGTGGTTATTTAAGAGGAACGTACCCGTGACGACATTGGCATCGGGTTTCCCGATGCATTTCCTCTCTTTTCTACATTTCTAACTGCATAAACCCAGCTTGTGCATTCCCATTCCCTCCATCCTTATTCTTCAACTTAGGACAATCTCTCTTGAAATGCCCTGGTGCTCCACACTTAAAACAACCATTTCCCTTGGGAGCTACCCCATTGCCCTTCTGAGTATTAGCAACATTTGTATTACTAGTACTCCTGCAATCGCGAGCAAAATGCCTTACTTTGTTGCACTTGTGGCACTTCTGGGTGCACGGGCCATTGTGGTGAAGATGGCACTTGGTGCACTTGGGCAAAGATCCCCCATAAGGCTTCTTTTCGCCTGTCCCCATATTGTAGACCTTGGCGACATTCTGCCTCTTGAAGGGTTGTTGCTGGTGACCATGGTTGTTCCTGGATGAATCATCAGCCTTCCCCCCTTTTGTGCAGACGGCCTTTCTGCAAGTCGGAGTTTCTTAACCATTAAGTCGTGGCCAACTCAATAGTCCCCTCATCCAACGTCTTGTCCTGGCAGATATTGACATTCCCATAATGTTGTCAGGAGTCCACTGATTACTTGTCAACCTCTCGTTTTGTTGGCTAACAAACTTGGTACAGATTATGGTTAGCTCTGGAAAACGTTCAGTGTATGTTGAAACATCGTTCCCCTTGACCTTTAGGTTCCACAGCTCGATTTCTAATTTCTTGATTTCACCCTGCGGACAATACTTGTCCGTCATCTTTTTCTTGAGTACTTCCTAAGTCATTGCATATGCCTCAGGACCTAAGGTTCTTATCTGACCATTCCACCAAGTCAAAGCAGCACCTAACAGAGTGCAGGTGGCAAACTTCACTGAATTCTCATAGCACAACCACAGATATTGAAAACTGCTCCATCTCTCAATCCACCGAGTCAAACCGACCACGAGCGCTTCATCCCCTGAAGTTCAAAGGTTACAATTCATGGAAGACAGCGTAAAAACAAGGGCTGCAGGTTTGAACGAGCCTTCATTTATCCTCGTTCGGAACTGTGCTTCCATCTGCATTGGTGAGTTTCGAAAAGATCTTGGTCCAATCATTGCTTGGGTAGATCTAGAGTCATTTGTTTGGTTGGTTTTGTTAACAGGGTATTCGTCCTCTTTCTGGTCGTAGTGTGCCATGATTTGTCTAGATCACAAAGACAAAACATGAGGTTATATGACAGAATATAATAATGTATAGATGAGATATCAACACAAGAGAGGTATACAGTATACTAAGACATCAAGAAACATAATCATATCATAACTTTTGAAAATTTTACATGAAATATGTTGTCGGATTACACAAAATACAATACAAAAAGATCTAAGCAATGCTAGGGAGTGTAAAACCCCTAAATCCTTAACATGCTTACAATGACCCTAGCAAGATAAACTAACATAAATCACTGTATAGACTGTCAGCATCCAGAAGCATCTGGTGATCTGGAATCCTAGCCTCTAGTCTGGCTGTCTAGCTCTCCTCTGCTGCTCTCACAGTGCTAACAACTCGGCCTGCATGTGCACTCACTCTCGCCTCATGGTCTCTAATGATCGGAAGTCTCTACCATCTGTACCAGACGCTTACGTCAGTTATCTCGAAGTGCTGCTAACTCAGCCTGCTGCATCTGAAAGCGAGTCTGATGTACCTAATGCTGTATCTGAATGAGAGTACCATGCAGCTGTAGCTATGTCTGGTGTGCTTGGAGATGGGTCTCGTGTACATACACATGATCACGATAGGTCTGAAGCTCCTGATGAGTCACTTGACTTAATCCTATCGAGTGAGCCCAAGCCTCTCGGGAAGCATAGGCCTCCTCCTCCACCATCCATACTGTCTCCTGGAGAGTCATCCTATCCCCCATAAGTAAATCGACCCACTACGAGTCCATATTGACTCGCTGTGATATATGAGACCTACTATCCTGAGCATCCTCTAGTAAGGCATACAAGTCCTGTGTTTCATGCTCATGGAGCTCAACAAGCTCTGTGACCATAGTATTGACCTCTCACACGGTCATAGGTGCTATCTCAGGAACTGCCTCTACCGAATCTACCCAAGTATCCCTAATACCGTACCTAACATCTCTAGTCCCCTCATGTTACCTTTCTTCAGCATCTACCGTGCTGACAAATCTATAATCTATCCCCCGACCTCTAGTAGGTCTAGCAGTAGAACTCTTCTTGACCTCGTATCTGGAGCCTAGGGTGGACAAGTACAACCTCTTACAGGGTGGCTGCTCAGACTCGGGAATATCATCCCTACGGTCAACAGGTGGTGGTATGTATAGAGATAGTGGTAGTGGTGGTAGTGGAGACGATGGTAATGCGGCAGTAACTGCATCAATAAGGGCCTGAGTAGATGCTATCCTGAGTGTCTGTATTTGGGTTGGACACCCAGATGATGGTAGTAATGGTGATGGCACAGGTGGTGGTGATGAATGTGCAGATGGGGCCGTGCACCTAGCAAGGCGCTCCCCTGCAGAGGGTGGTGATAGTGAGATAAGTGGTGATGGTGGTGGAGTAGGCATGGCTAGAAGTCTCTCAACCTCTGCCTCTGGTGGAAGGGATATAGAAACCTAAAGCCGGACAGTAATCCTAGCTCCAGTGGTAGTAACGTCAGTGGAGGGTGGTGGTGTAACAGGTTATGTTCCCTCAGGTGGGGAAACAATCTTAACAGTAGGTACAACAACAACGGAGTCGGCCGGAGCTAAGTGCTCCTCCACCTCTTCCTCATCCTCCTCATCCTCATCCTCATCCTCGGCGTCATCCCTGGATGAATCGCCGTCATCATCATCTCCATCCTCACCCCCGTCTATGGGATAGTCAACAGGACCATCCTCTGTCTCATCATCCTCATACTCCTTTGGATCCTCTTCTGGATCCGACTCAACAACATATCCTGGTGACTCAGCAGTAGGTGAAACAACATGAGGTAATGGTTGCTCCTTAGTCGGAAACACATGCTCATCCTCCAATGGTATATACTCAAGGTACATAGGCTCTAGCACATAGTCAGGATCATGTGGCTGTATGAACATAGGCTCACACTCATCCTCGTCCTGTGGTACTGGTGGTGTCTGTGGCTCCTCGAGGCCAGGTATGTAATCCGATGATGGTGGGGCTACCGGCTGCATAGGGAGTCCATTGTATCCGTACATGATGACTCGTGGAGAACCACCGTCTGACAGCTCCTCGTCAGCTCCCCAAAATACCCTCTATGGCTCAGAATCGGTGTAGCCAGAAATGTAGGTAATCGAAGATGATGCAGAAGACATGACTGCTGTAAAAACAAAATAACTTATATAAGTATAAATTTTAAGACTCTTATAGTAATATACGTAATATAATTTATATACTCGTATATCAATCATGCAAGCACTTAGTAAGCTACTAATGCTAAAACAGTGTATGTCATGTAAGCACATATGCTAGATTGCAAACAAGTAATGTATGTGTGTCCCGTGCAAACCCCATTTGTGAATGCAGTGTTTGAAAATGGTTATAGTCCAGACAAAAACTTTTGACCTGGTTCTCTATAACCTGGCTCTGATACCAATCTGTAACACCCCCAAATCTGAGTTGCAGCGGAATATTAAATATCCGAGGGCGTTACTTCATAGATCAATAGCACAAGATATGAGAACGACCACTAAACGTGTCGTTTTAAAAAGATACATTGGATTAACAAAATACTTGTTCATTACATAAGCTCATGGCTTCAAATTGTTCGACAATATAAGTAAAGATTTTGGTTTATAACAAATGTTCCCAAAATGTAATAAGACCCAAATATTTAGTATTGACTCTCTCCAAAGAGTGACCCCTGGTTGTCTCTAAACTAGACCTTTTATATATATAATATATAATACAATATATATAATAAGTATAATCTAAAAATAATCAATGAAACCAAGAAGTAGTATACAATATTCTCGGGTCGTTTATCCCCAACGAGGCTGTGCTTGAAAATTGGTACAGTCGGAAAATTGGAGTTTGAATGAGATTAATGATTTGGGAGTTTAGAATGCTAAGTTCATTAATAATAAGCAAAAACGATAGAGAAAATCCTAAAAATTACGAAATTAAACTAAAAAACGAGAGTAGGAATCCCGAACAAGGGGTCAAAAACCTAAAATCTTAAAAATTAACCCTACAAAGAAATTTTTACTTCTAATCTACTCTAGGTGACTAATAATGAAGAATGAAAAAGACTAGACCGAAAACGGAGTTAAAACGAGCTTTAAAATGAAAAAAACAAAAACGGGGCTAAATCCCGTTCTTTAAAAAGTAAGATTTTGCAAAAACGACCCTACGAAAGATTTTCTATTTTTCCTAAGTAAAAACTGATAAAAGAAAATTTTCTAAAAAAGAAAAATATTTTTTTGATTTTTATTTAATTTATTATAATTAAAAAACAGTTTTAATAAAAATAAATGATTAAAAATAGTAAACGAATATGAAAAATTATGAAAAATTTAGGGAAAATAAGTTATACTACAAGAATCCTAAGAAAAATCTAAAACTTGAAAAACAGCTTATTAATAAGCTGTTAATAAGCTAATAGTGGCTGTGGGCTTATGAGACTAAATGGGCTTATATATTAAATGTAACAAACCTCTACCGGATGAGCTAATGTAGCACAGCGGTAGAGGTGTTGTTATAAGAGTTGGTTGATATGGGAGAGGTCCCGAGTTCGAGTCTTGCTCACTCGGGGTCTCCCCTAATCCCAACTCTTGTATTCCTCATTTTTTTTAACTTTTTGAAAACACTAAAAATAAGCAACTTTAAAAAAAACAAAAATTTTTAAACTCAAAAATAAGCACGAAAATAAGCTATAGAAGGGACAGTTTAGCACTTTTTCACTAAGTCCTACAAGGTGCCAAACTGTTAAGCATTTGAAGGGCAAATAAGCTAGCTAAATAATGAAACTAAGAAAAATAAGCTATCTAACCTAATAAGCCAGAAACAAACAGCAATAAGCTAAAAGATTAAGCCAATAAGCCAGGAAACTAAAAATAAGCTATAAGCCTAAATGAGCAGGCCAAACAGCTAAAAAGGCTCACTTTGAGCTTAAAAATAAGCACTTAGAGGGAGACTTAAGCTAAATGGCTTAAAGGACTTGTCTAAAAAGCACTTAGACACAAAAATAAGCAACTTAATAAGCTAAACAGACAGGAAAACTAGAATTCTAAAACACTTCAAATTTTTGACTAAAAATGCAAATAAACTCACATGAGCTTAAAGCCAAACCTAATAAGCAAAAAGGGCTTATTCTAACCTAATAAGCTAATAAGAACAAAATAAAGCTAAACTAAGTAGACAGAAAAGCCAAGAAACCAAAATAAGCTCTAAACCTGAACTTGCAGGCCAAAACAGTCCCAAAAGGCCACTTTGGGCTTAAAAATAAGCACCCTAGAGTGTGACTTAAGGCTTGTGGCTTATGGGGGTTGTAGAAGAGCTTATGGGCTTCTTACAAAAGCAAGGAAACACTAGGGAATATCTTAGAATTAAGCTAAAAAATGCTGATAAACAAGTTGTTTTGCTCCAGGGGAGCTTTTAAGGTTTTAACAGTTTCAAAAGGGCCATTTTGAGCTTATAAATAAGCTACAATCTTAAGTCCAAATTGAAAAATGGTTCAAAGCAGATAGAAACTACCTTCAAATGAGCTTATGCTCAATTTCTTGAAAACTAAGAACAACTTTTAATAACTAAAAATAAAAAATAAAAAAAGGCTTTTGAAAACAAAAATTATGACAAGGTTGACAGATTTTAACAAAGACTAAAGAAACAAAAGATACTCATTACTACTGCATTTGACTCTCAATAACATAAAAAAATAAAAAAAATAAAAAATAAAAATATCACTAAGAAAAACTTGGTTTAAATAAGCTTATCAATAAGCAATTTGAAACTGCTTTGAACAACAGTTTAGAAAAAGCTTTAAGAAAAACTCAAAAAACAATTTTTAGACTTAAAAACTTGGACAAGCAGGTTAAAACATACTTAAAAATGATTGCCAAATTTGGCTCAAAGAGCCAAATGGCTTTTAGACACAAAATGACCCATTTTCAAGTGTTGACCCAAACACTCCTTAAAGTATTATGATCAAATTTTTACACTAGTTTTGAAAAGTTTAACCAAAGTTTTTGAAAAACAGTTATAAAGCAAACACTTATGAGCACTTATAAGCATAAAGCAACCAATTATAAGCACTGGAATAAGCACAAGAGCAAAAAGCAATTTACACACTATTATAAGCAGTTTTTAAGCAAGACTTAGATTAAAGGCAAATAAACAACAAGTAAAGTAAAATAAGCAATAAAAAAGCACAATAAGCAACAAATAACAGATAATAAGCAAACACTTATGAGCACTTATAAGCACAAAGCAACCAATTATAAGCACTGGAATAAGCAAAACTGAAAAATGAGACTTCCCTAAACAGGGTAAACAACAATAGTCTACAAGCTCCAGCTTGTATAAAACAAGCTGGTAGGGTCACAAAAGCTCTTCCTTAGCTAGCTTTTCATCCAAGATTCAGCTGAGGTACTTTGGGGGAGGATTTTTTGTGTTTTTGTATTTCTTTCTATTTTCTTACCTATTTAACATTTAAAGCAAACAAACAGATTTGCTGAACTTATACAAAAGAGTTTTGATGAAAGCTTTTAAAACTTAGTAGGATTTTGAATATCAAAGAAGCTAAATAGAATCTTCATAAACAAAATTTCATAAAACTTTAAAAATTTACAATATTGATAAGTTATAGTTACTATAAAAAAACCTTATAGAGCTTAAAAACTGTAAGTTAAAAATCTAAAAACTGATAGAAAAAAAACTAGATGCCAAAATGGCTACAAGCTTTCCTATTTTATACTACTCGGATGAAGGTTCTAAAGGTGTGCTTCTTCATAGACACAGCTTGGCTTGTGTTTGTTGTGTGAGGAGATCATAACTTCCACTTGGGCCCGCATGATTTTGGAGTGTTCTGCCCGAAAAAAGAACAGGTTGTAGATAATCTTCATCAGCCCTCCTTTTTCTTTAAACCAATAGTGATTTAGGGATTGTCCAAGGGTGTTTTTCATAAACCCAATGGGGGGTAGTGGAGGTTTTGTTTCTTTTTTTTGGACTGTGGTGATGTGTGGTAAGGGTGAAGGAGATGATGAATAGTGGGGTTTTTTTAAAAAAGGCGGGAAATGCTTGTAGAAGATAAACAGTATTTGTGTTTCAGGGGTGAGGTTTGAGAGTGTACAGGTTTGGTCCCTCAACGTTTATAACTTCATTGCAAGAAAGGTCCTTATGGGGGTAATGTTTTGGGATGTTGGCAGAAAATACCCTCAAGTGGGGATGACTTATTATTTCACCACAAGTCCATGTTACAAGTTTGAGGGATTGGCAGATTCAGCCCCTTAACTTGTTTGTGGGCTTATAAAAGGTTTTGGGCTATTAGTTTAGTATTGGGCCCGTTGAGAAGTAAAGGCTCATTTGGTCTTCAAATGATCCCTTATTGGGCTACCCTGGCCCATTATATAGGTAAGGATGGGCCCATTAAGATCTTCTTCGATTATGGCTTCGGTCTTGACTTTGACTTTTGTCGGGGTTGACTTTTCAACTTTGACTTTTGTTGACTTTTTGGTCTTTGGCTTTGATTTGACTTTGTCTTTTCCATGCTTTTCGATTTCGTGCTCGGTTTTGTCGTTTTTGGCTTGATTTTTTGTCCTTTTGTCGGATATCCGTTTCCTGCACAATATAAATGCAAACATACAAATACAAAGTATTTTTGGTACGTTTTTGGTAATTTTAGCTCATTTTTAATGGTCAAAGGTATGTGTAATTAAACACATACCAACCCCCAATGTATCTGGGCACCTCGTGCCTTATTGACCTGAGAAAAACATGCTTAAAATGTCAACATAAAGTTGGTGAATTCATAGGTTTATGTAAATCAATTGTTGGACCGCAAGATTTCCAAGTGTATGATTAAGCAACAGATGCAAACATCATAAAAAGTAATTACGTTTTCCTAAGCTCATGACACTGAAGCTCGACATGTATGAATGCAATAAATTGCCAACAATGCCCGTGAATGATGTTCTAACCCGCAACATCCCAAATCTGACATGGTATACGTTTGTTGTCTGGCAAACCGGCACAGTGAGCGCTACTCACCCAAACGGGGATGTTAATCCCAAATAGATCTAATTATAACACTCGCGCTTACAATCTAGTAATTGACAGTTCATGATAAAGGGCTCAGTGGGTTATCGTTACTTAGGCAAAACACGTAATCATTGTATAAAATGTACCCTTGCGTCCAATTTGTAAAACAAAGCATGTTCTCACCCCAAAGATGTAAAACATTTAAATAATTGTAAAGCATAGGGCTATGAACTCATCTGTCAAATACCTAAGTAAATACGACCAGTCTTAGTCTACAAGTTTAGGCTAATGACTTAATGCATAAACTACAA
>BQNB010060427.1:2706-32605 GCA_026074375.1 Tanacetum coccineum
AATTAATTTAAAAAGCTAAAAATGAAATTTAAAATCTAAAAATGATGAAAAAGATTTTAAACTTTGTAAACCTAAAACTATTTATTCTAAATCTAAAAACTATTTTTTTGTATTTTTCTGAATTAATTTACTATTTTTAAATAATTTTCTAAAATTTTAAACTTTGAAAAATAAAGAAAAATAACAAATAAAGGAGGAAAAATATAAAAAAATGCAGGAAAGTCCTAGGAAAAGTAAGCCGGTTAAGCCAGCTTAACAAATAAGCCATAAAAAGCTCAAAATAAGCTTCGCAAAGCTTATAAGAAAAATGAGTCAAAACGTGTATAAGTATATAGATAATGCAAGTTCTAACGGAAAAGTCCCAAGGGCGCTAGTGGTAGTGAGTGTGTGTTGCAAAAACGTTTGGTGAGTAGGGGTGAGGTCCCGGGTTCGAGCCTTACTCACCTGGGATTTCCCCCAACTCCCAAATGTTTTTTAAAAGCCATTTTTTACAACTTTTTAAAAGACTTAAAAATAAGCACTTTTTACAAAAACACTTTTTTTATAAGCCACGAATAAGCACTAAAATAAGCTGAAAAGGGACAGAATAAGCTAAACTTTACTAAGCCTTAAAATGCTAACTATTAAGCAAATTAAACACTAAAAAGCAAACCACAAAGAGAAATAAGCTAAGGCAGATTATAAGCTATATCTAAAAAGCACTTAAGAACAAAAAGAAGCAACTACAATAAGCTAGAAAGACAGAATAATCAAAAAGCTATAAAACTTAGAAATTTTAAGCTAAAAGGCAAATAAGCTCAAATAAGATCTAAACTAAAGAGAATAAGCTAAAATGGGCTTAAACTAACATAATAAGCTATACTAAACATAGAATAAGCAAATGCAATAAGATAATAAGCCTAAATAAGCAAATAACTTTTTGGCCAAAATTGATAAGCAAAAAAGGCCAAAAGGGACTTTTCTAGCTTATTTTTAAGCTAGAAAACAGATCCTTATGGCTTAGTGGCTTATACCACTAAAAAGAATGGCCAAAAAGCTACAATAAACAACAATGAAAAAGCAGTTTGACATTCAAATAAGCACTTAAAAAGCTTCATGAAAAGCTATCTCACACTGTTTTGACACTTAGACAATTTTCCTTAAACTTTTGCAATCTTAACAAATCACCACTTTTGAGCTTAAAAATAAGCAAACAAACAGAACCTTATGAACTTATAACCTACAAACAGATTAAGATTTGTCCTCAAAGAACAAGAATCATCAATCAAAAAGTATTTTGAAATTCACAATAAGCCACAAAAAGCAAATGAAAAAGCCATTTCTTAAAATTTTCAAACACTTAGCACTTTTTGACAGACTTGGCAAAATACAAACAACAAATGCAGGCCTTATATGTCTTTGATTCTAACCTGTTTTAGGACATGCATAAACACAAAAAAAAAATCACAAAACATCAATAAGCAAGATCATAATCAAATAAGCAAATAAGATAAGCTTAAACCAACGGTTTCAAACAACAAAAGTCTTAAAACCTTAAAAATGAGATTTACTACTTAAAAACTTAAACAAACTGAATTCTTGGACTAATTTAAGCTAAACTAAACTGACTCAAGTGTCAAAATGCAATTTTGACCCATTTTAACCCATGAAAACAGTTAAACCAAACACCCTTTTAAAAACTGTTTTGGCTTTTTTAAAGAGATTAATGCTTATTTAAAGCACAAATTCAAAAGACCAGATATTAACTAAGTAAAACAAACAATATTAAGCAAATCTCGATAACAAATAAGCACTTAAATAAGCTGAAACAGATTATGCAAGTTTATAAGCTATTTCAAGACAGATTATAAGAAAACTCAAACAATGATTTTTAAACTATAAAACAAGCATAATAAGCATTAAACATCATAAGAAAACACAAATAAGAAAATTTAAGCAGACAATAAGCACAAATAAGTAGTTGAATAGTAAATAAGCTAAAAATGGAAAAATGGAAACTTACAAAGGCCCTTGCTTAAACAGGGCAAACAAATGCTCTTAGAGCTATTCTATAAGCTCTAGCTTGTATAAAACAAGCTAGTAAAACCAATATAAGCCCTTCCATTTTAGGCTTATCTTCCAAAGAGCTTTTTGAGTGAGTTTTTGTAAACTAGTTATTAAGCAACAAGAAACTAAAAAGTTTTCATTGCTTAAGTACAAACAGCTTATAAGAGCTTAATATAAAAGCTTATAGTGGATTTTGAAACATATAAGAACTTAAAAACTTGCAAACAGATTTTAAAACCAAACTTAAAATTTCATTAAACTCTTTAAAAACATTACAAGGAAAAAGTAAAATAAGCTAAAATAGAACTAAAATAAGCTGAAAAGTAAAAAACTAGGTGCCAACAATGGCTTACAAAGGACCTATTTATACTAAGCTAATGAAGGTTCTAGGATGTGTGTTTCTTTTGTGAGGAGAACTGAAGTGTGCTTCTTGTGTGAGGATCTTCAAATTCTCATCTTGGCCGTCCAAATTGAGTGCTCCCCAAGCTCTTTAATCTTAGCCATCAAATCTTTGTCTTCTACCTTGGACGAATGGGGTGAATTGGGATTGCCAAGGTGTCATGTGGAGGGATAAGGTGTGTAAAGGTGTTGGTCGACATAGGGGAGAAGAAAGGGGGATGATGTCTTGTCTGGTAGTGAGGACAGGGCACATTAAGGAAGATGTACAGTGTTCCCGCTTTATTTGAAGTTTGGAGACATGGCAAGAATGGTCCCTGAAAGTGTCATATGTTATTGCATCCATCGTCCTTAAGGTATGCAACCTTGGTCCTTGAAGTTTGGGTTGGGTTTGCACCGTTAGTCCTTAAAGGACTAACGGGGTAAGGTTATAAGGGGAATGGTTAACAGGAGTTAAGTGGTGTGGGATTGGATTGGGCTTGTTTGGGCCGGGTGTTATAATTAAAAAGGTTGGGCTTTTTATTAAGGTTTAAAGTTTATAAAGATATAAGTGGGTTGACCCGGGCCCACTAGGTGGGTACGGGTGGGCCCACTTTTGGCAATTTAGGTTTTCGGGTTCGGTTTTCGATGCTTTTTCCAATGCCACTTCCCGGGGTTGACTTTGACTTTTTTTGTTGACTTTGACTTGGTCTTTTTTGACTTCTCACGGTCTTTCCGTTCTCGTGCTCGGTTTTGTCATTTTGGCTTCAATTTTTGTCTTTTTCTTGGATATCCATTTCCTGCACAATATAAATGCAAAACATACAAATACAAAGTATTTTTGGTACGTTTTTAGTCATTTAAGTCCGTTTTTAGTGGTCAAAAGTATATGTAATTAAACACATACCAATGATTTATCATTCTAAATATGTCCATTGTCGGTTAACAATATGAGAGTATTGTTACATAAGGAAAATGTGAGTGTTGGTTATATTCTTTGAATATATGGATGGTTCCCGCCAAACTCATATGTTATTCACAAGGGATGCATATTGGACACCGCAACCTTCAAAAATTACTTTATGGATCCTTTGTCATAAGTAAAGTTTCGAAAATAGTTAGTTAAGTCATCCTTAGACTTGAGAATACAAACAAGTACTTGTATGTGTGGATATCACTTTTTAATTCTAAGTCAAATGCTAACCTGAAAATGGTAGTTATAAAGACTATTATTGGAAGTGATGTGAAGCATCATTCACAACACTTGTATTCAACAAAGAATTTGTTCCTCCACTTGATATGTGTAATATGATACCATTGGCGCCTCTCCAGAATTAATCAGATAATTGTTTGGCCAAACCCAAAGGGTAATGCAAGATGATTCTTGATTACATTTGGTATATCTGTATTAAGTTCTATAACGAGAATCTAAATAGTTAAACTATATGGAATGAGTTAGGATCCATATCTGTCGTTTAACGGTATCTGTAAGAAAGAGATGATTATTAGCAAGAGATACATAACCATGCTATTGAGAATGTTTTTGAAACTTGATCTCAGACATTTCTAGTTTTAACAACGAATGTGAGTGTTGCTAGACGTTTCCGTCGTTAGTATATGGGTTGTCTGCTACTCCAACTCCTAAGTGGGAGCTGTTGGATTATGTGGTAGTTAGACTAGCTCAATACGACTAGAAATGTGTGAGCCTATTAGGGGCACGCACGTTAAACACTTAGAGTGCGTTTAACTTCACGTAATGTTTCTAAATGTAAACCAAGGACCTAAAATGACTAGACAAGAATCCTAACGGTCCCCTAGTGAAGTAGTCGGCCAAGAAGGTTCTAAGTGTGTGTCTAGGTGCATTGAATGTAGAGATAAAAAGGAAGGAAGTATTGTGATAAGTTTAGGAGAGTAGTTTCAATATTAAACTACAACTAGGGATTGAAGGCTATAAAAGCCAACATTCCTAGCTCCTAAACATGGCAGAACACAATCACAAAATACATAAAAACTTTCCTAGCCTTTACTCTCCACAAATCAGCTGACTAACATAAATCCTAATTGAGTTTATTGATTTTCGGTTCTTATATACATCTTCTGCTTGATTTCGGTAGATCCAAAAGGATCTATTCAATTGTGATTTGATCCCTAAGCTGTTCCAGAAGATATATTATACTGGTTTACTGGTTTCTCAAGCGTGACAAGCGAAAGAAGCAAATTAGGGTTTAGTTATGTGATTTTCGGGTCAAATTCAGTTGAACCGAATTTGGTACTAACCCTAGTATTACTTTCTGAAATTCGGTACTGTTCATTAGAGAGGGTTTTGGTACTAGTTTCAGTAGGTTTGTATTGCAATGGTTGTATTGGGTACACGTGAAGAAGGACTAGCATCCGGGCGTGCTTGGTAGACGTGTTTGTGTGAGCACTCGTAGAGGTGGACATTTATCCACTTTGTTTCATTACATTTGTTGTTGACTTCAAGGGTTAGTTTTCTTGTTTACCCTTATGTTTATTTATTGTGTGTTAATCATATGCATCTTACTTGATCCATATCCGTTGCGTACTCGTGGTTGTTAATGGTTAACAGTTTATCAAATCCCAACAGATACTACACGCAGCAATTCGTGTAGGGGTAGATTCATACTTTGTAGATGCAGTGGCATTTGTGATAGAGACGAAATGAAGAAAATTACTAAACAACATGAAATAACTTTACCTATAGGTTATATGGGCTGATGTAGCTTTTAGTTGCAACATTATTCCTTTTTTTGCTCGAAGATCATCCAAGATATTTGTATCAAACATATTGCAAAGCAAACCTATATGGAAGAATTGCGTATTACTTTCAGAACTAATGGGTCGGATATAGGTATTTCATATCAGACTTTATATAATGCTACACTTGAAGGGACCTATTTAAAGATAAAAGGGTGAATGAAAACATGTTCAAACCAGTTTCAGTTACCATGATTGCTTTCGGTCTAATTCTTGAGACGTTTGAATATCGTACATGCCGAAAATGATAAGCCTATTCGAGTCAGAGGCCTACAAATTATAACCATCAATAAAATAATAGTAACTTTTGAGTTGCTCTTATAAAACCTTTGTAGATACATAATAATGTAATTTTGTTAAGCCTGTTTACATTTCAATCCGTTAACAAACACTTCAACAAGCAATTTTCTAGCCTTGTCGAAGCTATGGAATGAACAAACTCATCGTCAATTGACGAAAATAAATAATGATTACAATTAACCATAAACACGATACCTTATGAAAAGTAATATTCCCAACGCGTTCGGATGTAGCAGGTTCGAAAACAACTGATTGACGCCACATGACTTGAGCTTAAATCTTCCTGCAAAATGAGTGATACAATGTCAACCATAAAGTTACCAAATAAGATTTTTTATCCTATATCGTTTTCGATAAGCAAATCCAACACGGCATAAAATAAATATCAGGTAATCACAACATAGAAACCAAAACCCTAATTTTTCTATATAAATATGGAATTCAATTGCAATAAAACATACAAACCTATAACTAATCAACATTGAGGACATGGCAAACCAACAATCACCGATCAATTTTTTCAATTTTACTGCAAACATTGGCATGGGGTTCTACGGCGTCGGTCCCAAGTCCTAGTAGAATACTATTGATCCTGATGGCCGGTGTTCTTCTCAGTGATCTTGGAGCATCCATTACAGAAGTTGCAAAAGACGCACTTGTTGCAGAGTATGGTCAAAAGAATAAGATAGACGGTCTGCAATCTTATGCCTTTATGGCTTTAGCTGCAAGTGGAGGTTTAGGCAATTGTTATGATGCTTTGTATAGATTGAATTTATTGTTTTGTAACTCCATGTAATTATTGTTGTAACTGAACGGGGTCACCCCATCATCTCTGGTATTCATTGTTGCTATAATTGTCCTTGTAACTGCCAGGACTCTTCATATCTGGAGGAATTAAACCGGAAATTGACTCACGCCTGCACCTATTAAAAGATGGCTTATGCTTGGACTTAAATCATAATCACTCCTCATTAAATAATGAGGACTGAATCTTATATGATTTAAGATTGTTAAGCGGGAACACTTAAATAGATTGGGAATTTCACATTATCCAACGTGGTGGCATCTGGTTATGTCTAAATCACCGTTACATGTATTGTTTTTTAACGAGCTAAATTTAGCCCATGACCCAAACGACAATTTATGGCTTCGTTTTAAACGTCCTATAGTATCATGTATAATATCGACTAAAATTTCAATAAGAAATCAAAAGATATTAAAATTTTAAAAAAGACAAACATATTAAAACAAAATACATCTAAAATATTTGGGCTTGCCGATCGGGGTTTGTATGAGAAGGGAAGGAGCTTGGAGACCGGTTATAGAAAATTTAAAAAACGTTTGGCGGATTGAAAAGCAAAAACGATGTCTTTTGGTGGTCGTTTGACCTTGGTCAAATATGTTTTTGGTAGTTTACTATTGTATTAGTTTTCTTTGTTTTGTGTTCCGTCTAGTGTGTTAAAAATTTTGAGAGAGTGAGGCAGGATTTCTTTTTTGGGGGTTCATTGTGTATTTTATGCATCTATTACACATATTAGTCTAATATTTGGAACACAACCATTGGACATGTAGACTCAATATGACATCATTCACACAAGTGTGAGTTATGATCTGATGCATATTCTTTTCATCTTGTAAAGGATGTCATTGTTTTCAAATCAATCGAGTGTGATTGAGTATGTAGATTCAAGATAATATCTTTTGTTATATTTAGATATAATCTTGAAGCTAGACAAATAAGAATCTGATTTCATGTTCATACTCAAAAACTTATCAATTAGATTTGACAATGATATCAATCATTGTATAAGTTTGAGAGCATTCTAGATTTTTAGCTTGGATTTTGTGCGCGCTTTGTGATCTTTGAGGTGAGTATTCGTAGCCTCATTTTCTTATGTTTTCTTGAAGTGAAAATGGTACTAAATTGTTTTTGAAATGTTTTAAATGTTGTGATAAGTTGATTTATTGCTTTGGACAAAATGTGTTATTATATTGCTATGTATGTGTGCATGTGGGATCGGAGGTAATGCCTACTTGTGTTTTTTGATATTGGATCGGGGGTAACGCCTATCTGTATTATGTGGATGTTGGAGAGGGGGTAACGCCTACCCATATTGTGTATAAGTTTGAGAGCATTCTAGGTGAGCTTGGTGTGTGAAACGCTAGTGCTAATCTAAGCCTCAATGTGTAAGTTCGATTATGTGTTGATTAAATGCTTATATGTGCGTATAATACTCATTGTTGTCATATTGGTATGATTCACAGCTAAGCTATTGTTTTAAGTTTAAACCTACGAGCTCACCAACGTAATGTTGACACTTTCGAGTATCCATTTTCAGGTGATAATAGTGAAGCTTAAGGAGATGAGACTACATGGCTAGCAAGACTTTAGGATTCTTACATTGGAGTCATATTTTCTATCATTTACATTTCGTACTTTCATACTTATGATATTTTGGTTATGATTTAATACTTTATGACTATGTATTGTTATGGTTGCGATTAACCTCGATACAAGTCTCCTCTTGTGTCAGGTGTCGTCATGACATTTTGATTTTTAATTGCATTTAGTTATTCTATATTGTGACATCAATGTGTTGTGACGATGCCTATCTTGTTACGCCTCGCGTTTTTGCTTTGGCGGGGTGTGACATATTCGAGTTCACATATGACTATTTTTTCACTTTTTTATCTTTTGAGTTCATCTCACTTGCTTAGGCCCAAAAACAAACGAGCTTTACTAATTTCTAATAAGGCAACCATTGACATTTCATTTTCTAAATCATTAATGTGACAGTTGAAACTTGACTTTTTGTGTTTTACTTTTACTTTGGTGTTTTAAATTTGATCTTTGGCATTTTCAAGAGGATATTACATGAATTTATCTTTGATGTTGGGTAGAAATGAAAACAGTTTAACTCGTTTATCGTTTGTTTACCAAACATGACAAATTGGTAGGATCTTACGATATCGATCTTGCAAAGACAAATACGATCCCATGTGAGATCGCGATCTTCACAGCTTTGTTTGGAAGTATTTTTATATGAAAGTAGACTCAATTACCTTTAAAATGGCGGGTGGCAGTATGGACTTACGGTTGACTGGATATGAATTTTTGAAGTTTACAAAAATCTGCCGAAACAGACAGACATGCATAAAAAAGGGACCATCCTCTTATTTAAGGGACCGTCACCTGACACAGATTCACCATTTTTGTACAAAATCATTTAGTGATTTGGTGAAAAGGCGTAAAACTTAATAAACTTGATACAGAACATATAACATGTATTTTAAGCATCATTTTTATTTCAAAGACTTAGAGAAACATTTATGGATATACTTTTTAACAACACTAGTCGTTATTTCAAATTCTCCATTTAAAACAGTATTCCTACGTAATTTGTACTACAAACATATGTCGACACCTACAAACTCTTTTTAAGACTACTTTCCTTCAAGATAGTATACAAAGTGTATTTAACGACAAAACTGGTACAAATCAAGCAACAAAAACACTTTTTATATTTAATCCCCCTTCAAGGGTAATTTGATACATAGATCCTACTCAATTTTAAAAACCATTTGTTTTGAAAATTAGAGAGACATGGCTCTGATACCAATTTTGGAATACATAGAGGAGGTGAATACGTTTATGTTTAAAAGCTTAAATCTATTATATTAAATTACCAATCAAGCGTAATGGAATATGAAGAGTGTTCATAATAGTTCTACACTAACTATATATAGTAGCAAAGCGTACCATAACAATACAACCATAAACATAATATTCACATCTATCCATGACAGAAACATACTCAAAACAATATAAGAAACAAGACACGCAATTATCTATATAATGCAAGCATAAATATAAAGCTATAAATGTGAATGTAAATGTAAAGAGATAAGTAAAATGAAATGCAAACCAGACACGATGATTTATAGTTGTTCGGTCTTGAAGCTCCTCTTCACCCTACTCAACTCCTTGAGTACCCAACTCGAGAGTTACTTCACTAGTCAACAAGCTCTTTTCTTGGCAGAAAAAACCTTACAATCTCGCTTACATTATTTTCCGACACTAAGCTAGATGTCAAGTTCTTCTTCGTGTATAACCAAACCCGTTATGTTTATGGCCTAACATAACTAACCACTATGTCGCTTACAATATTTTTTGACACTAAGCTAAATGTTAAGTTCTAATTTTAGCTAGAACCAATCTACCACTCATTAGTTACATTTTATGGCCCAACATAACAAACCTTATGTTTTAACGCCTAAACACATAAACCATCTATCCTTCAATCTATTACAAGACAAGATCTAAGACTTGGTAGTCAAATGGATACTAGTTCTTAATCTAAACATCAAGAACCTTTCTATACAACCCGATCTACTCTATGAAACATAAGTGATCAAATGAAATCAGATATATATAACCCAATCTACTACATGATAAATAAGTAATCAAACAATATCACTTTCATGTAGAGACACCCTATACATTACTACATACCCTTGGTACTAGTGGAACTTATATAGAATGCAACCATGAGCAAAGCCTTATTCTAG
Organism: Tanacetum coccineum; assembly: GCA_026074375.1. Taxonomy (NCBI): domain Eukaryota; kingdom Viridiplantae; phylum Streptophyta; class Magnoliopsida; order Asterales; family Asteraceae; genus Tanacetum; species Tanacetum coccineum. The sequence continues at coordinate 12,772 of BQNB010060427.1, forward strand.
AAACATGACTGTAAATTAAACACAAAACCTATATTTTTTATTTTGAGCCATAGGTTTTTATGGTGTAGGAGGGGGGAAATAAGCTTGTGTATTTATAGACAAAACTCATTTTGGATAAAAGTGTTAACCCACCAATGGGTAATAAGGTGAACGGGTAAAAGGGTGAACTTACCAATGGGTAATAGCATGTATTGGATAATAGCATGCACCATTTAGGATTTGAATTTACTCATTTTCCCTCCATTATCTAGAAGATTCTAAAAGTCTTGATGGGCCTTAATGGGTCAACCATTATTAGGCCACTAATGGGCTTGGTAGTTTGTTTGGCCTAATCCAATTAATGAACTCCATATGTGTAAGAGTACCGGAACGTCGAGAGAAGTTGATGATTTGTGGTTACGGTAACTTGCTTTGATGAATGTATGGTTGCTTGTGTGAGATAAGGATGACGAGATCTATTTATGTTGAAGCATACTTATACTTAAGACATCGAGATGAGTTGATGAACATTTGTGTTGATGATTTATGTATACGAGTAACTTGTGTACTTTACGTAATGTTTTACAAGTTACATGTTTGTCATCACCAATACACACCTAGGCGGTTTTCACTCATACTCAATCCTAATAGTATGTAATATGTATTCTTTACCTTTTAAGGTAGAGACGGCAATAACCATAGAAGATTTAAGAGCCTGATCAACTCTTAAGTCAATCAAAGCACGCACAAAATTTAGCCTTCCCCATGATTGCAAAAATGTGGATGACGTATATGCATCAAGCATCATGGGCTTCCCTAGTTTAGTAGCCATAGCACTCAAACTATCCTTAGTAAAAGTTGTAACGAGTATATCATGAAATTTTACCCATACATGAACATAGTTCAACTCTTTTTTTAAATAGGTTACAATTCGACGACCACTTTTTAAGACTAATAAGGACATTCTGAATCATCCACAGACCATTTTCCAAAACACCATCCCTTCCTGCTGATGCGGTTAATTTGAAGAAGAAAAAATTGTTTGCATTCATCATTGCTTTCATAATGCCAAAAGTTTTCCACTAATTAATAACATAGTGCTCAATAACAGGGAATGTAGCCCTTTTACCAAGGAAATACCCATATAACAAATTTTTGAACCAAGCATTAGCCTCCAAAACTGAAGACATAGGAATTTGAACATCAACCTTGTCACTAGTAGGGATACTTGTTTCAAACATATGAAAATTCTCCTTCCTATTTCTTGGATCAAACACTAAACATGAATACGATGTAAGGGCTGTTTTAGAAGCTAATACTACCATCACAAGGAAATTACCTGAATCACAGCCCTTTTCCACCTACTTATCATTAGACTTTACACCAGAAATAGTTCCACGGGTAGGCGTACAAGAATCAGTTATATATACCTATTTTGTAATAATAGGTATTTGTTCTTATGATTTCACAACGGAATCCAAGGAACACGTCTTGGGTTTTAAAGGTTCCACATCATATCCAAATAACACGAGTTTACCTTTAAGAATTTAATGATCCATATCACAAATCTTATTGTTAAAGAACTCATGTCCTCCTCATCATACTTATTAACAGGTTCGTTAAACTTGGATGTGGATACATCAACTTTTAAACCATTCGTATCCTTTACCCCATCTTTCTTTTATTCTCCCTCTCCTCTTCCGGAATCAAAATACCATGCTTTATGACAGCACCATACGCATAATTAATCACAGATCGAGAAGACAAGTAGTTAACAATCAGAATGACAAATAATTCATAATTCGCTTTATTAAAAACCCTAAACGTTTATCATACCCTAACTAAATCTGATTAACAACACTTGTGTACGAGATCGGGAAAGCCCATTCATAAACAATTTTAAATAAATACAATCATCAGGACTCCATTAAATATTTTAATTTTAAAAGCATCTGGGTTCCACCCGGTCTGACCCGATCTTAACCCGCCTCCGACCCAATCTGATCGGATCCACTGACCCGATCCAACCCGATCCAATATTAATAAAAGTTATATACTTGGTTTCCCTTTTGATAAGAAGACACGTACACGTGTATACATTCCCTCTCTTCCCATTTAGCACATGTAATCCACCGCCTTATCTACCCAACACATACACCAATCTCTCTCTCTAACATGCCGATTTTGAGGTTTTATTCTTGGATGATATGGTTGCATACGGTGTAGTTTTGTTCTTGAATCCATTAACTATGGGGCTTCATTGCATGATTTCCAGCTATTCTTCACCAATGATTGTACTTATAGAATTATATATACGTATTATCGGTCATTTTGATGGTTTTGTTAGCTGCTTATCTTATCAAGACCTCTATGTATGTTTTCAAATTTTTATTTTATTGGTTTGATTAATTTTTCTGCGGTCCAATTATCTTAATTAAGGTTAGGGTTTTGGGAGTTAAAGTTTGTGCATTTGGTTTGCTTTGATGGTTTTATGGTTTAATTGAGCTACTTTGTGATTTATACGGCTCCTATATGTGATGACGATTATGCTTTTTGTTTAGGGGTTAACTGAGTAGTTATATTTTTTTAAGAGCATACTTTACTAACATCCGCAGCTGGCTTATGCTCCTTTGATGTCGCCACTCCTTTTGTTGCCGCTATATATGGCGTGCGATGATGGTTGACACGCAGTGTATTATATTATACTATTTAATTAAAAGGCAATAATCGCATTATTGTGAGCCTTTCCTATTGACACTGTGATATAAACACTAGGTGATGATGATGATTTTTTATTGTTGTGTTTTTATGCGTTGTTGTTTACAAACACCTGTATTTTGGTGAGGTAACTACAGCTAGACTATGGTTGCAGCTACGAATGGTGTTTCGTGTGGTTCCCACACTAGCAGATCTGAGCTTCATAAGTTTGTAACTTGAATAAACACATGAAGCTGCTTATACCAAATTAGCTTTGAAAAGAATGATTATTGCAATGCACTCTAGCTAAAAGCGTAACCATTTGCGGTTTAGTGATGCAATGTACTGAGGTGAGAAGGTTGGTATAATGGACGTGAAAAGATGAGAGGATGATCGGTTATACATGGGTTACTTTACAAATGGAAACAACTATTGTCGATTCGATGATGCTGATATTGATTATGAGGTTGTGATGAATTGGAAGAGGTTCGTTAAGGCTGTGATCGTCCGCGTCTTGGCAAGGTAAACCATTAGGTTTGCAGCCATGGCGGATGTATCCGCTTTTTCGATCTCAACCTATCCGATCCTCATAGGCACGATACAATTAAGAGAATAGATATACGAGTTCATTAGGCGATCGAAACGACGTCGTTTCGATCGATGCTTTTTTTAGCTTTTTGGCTTTCAGTCAGTTTATGTGGGCTGAAAATGATGGTGACATTGGTTATATGGGGCTGTGATGGATCTAAAAAGGTCGATTAAAGCTATGATCGTTCGCTTCTTTGCGTGGCAAATCATTAGGTTTGCTACCATTAATGACATATATTCAGGTAGTTTGTTCCCTTGACTCGAGTTTTTACATAAATTTCCATTATTCCTTTATCTTGAATCTGTAAATGCTCATGTTATCTTTGGTTGTATGCGTAAATGATTCATATTTTTGTCCTTTTATGTTACACATGCCTACTGTACTAGGCTTCAAGTTCTTTGAGGCGTTTATAGTTAGTTATCTGCTTTTAGTTTTCTGGTTTTTCGGCTTTCAATCAGTTTATGTGGGCTAAAAATGATGGTGCCATTTGTTTTATGAGGCTGTGATGATTAACGCTATGATCGTTCGCTTATTTGTATGGCAAATCATTAGGTTTATTGTCGTGGCGAATGTATCCGGTTTTTTCGATTCTCAACCTATTTAAGCCTCATAGAGATGGTACAGTTGAGAGAATAGATTGATATGAGATGTATATGGATTATGAGACATCTTGGCTTGGTTCCATTTACATAATCGACTAATGATGGTAAAATAAAGCCAAACAACCTATTTGCGGAAGCAACCGATGTATTCAAATGTGTTGGGTAGATAAGCCGGTAGATTACAGGTGCTAAATAGGGAGAGAGGGAATGTATTATGATGCGTATTTTATTTTAAAATATTTTTATTCAAGTTTTAAATTTATAAAACTCGATTCATCTGATAAACGCACTAACGGGCAGAGAACTCGATCGTGAGTAGTGTAGAGATGGTAATCCGAGGTCGCCCCAAGAGCTAGTTGTAATTAGTTTTAGTTTGAAAGTGTCACGTTTTGAAAATGGTTTGAAGTTGATTTTGAAAACTATAAGAAAGTAAATTGTTAAAAGTAAAGAGATAGAAGTAATCAAGGAGAAAATCATGCTAGCCTAGCCACTACATTACTATTGCCATACTCTTGTTCCTGCACCATACATAATTAATTTGTTTTATAAGTGGTTCTAATATCGACAGACCCGATTTGTCATTTGAGGTCTGCCCTATGCTTCCTGCGATCCCAATTCCCCTAAGATCACACGGGCAGGGTATTCAAGTTACAATGATTATTCCCCAACTATCCCTAAGACCAAGAGTTCCTGTGCTTTTTAAGTTGTTTAATGTAAAAGAGGCTGTAATATGATCAATTCCTACACTAGGGTTAGGTTTCGAATCTACCCTAGTACCGTGTTATTCCCAAGTTCAATGGGCCATTTAATAAATGAATTAACTACTAAAATTACACCTAAACACCACCAAATACCGAAGGATCTCAATCACAGGCCAATTTTGGATTTCCGTTTAAAACTGTCACACCCACACGACTCAAACGGCAGAAAACTCGAGAATGGCAACATAATGATCAATCATAACTAAGATACAAAAATGAGGAAAAATACACTTGCTAAACACCAAGTGCTATGAATACAGCAACTTGAAAACAAATAAGTGATGTCCCAAATCGTACTAAAATCACAATCTCTCTACACTTATTCAACTTTGCCCAACGGTGGACATAATCCAATTTAATTCATAAACATCCCTCAAATCATAATATTCAAACAACAAGCAGTAAGACTTCAACGAAAATTCAACGGTATCTTTTCTAAGTTGTCTATCACAAATCACCAAACTAACTCTTCTTTCACTTTCACCTAAAAATGATACTCGAAATGTCAAAAACAAAATTGTTGGTGAGCTCATAGGTTTAACTTAAAAACCCAAAGTTGTGCCAATATTTCATATTGTGGATAATAGTGCATTTGATAGTGCAATATTTGCTAAAATCCAAGAATTACATCCCCGTAGTCATTTAATCTCAACATCCAATAATATACCCGGAGTCACAACTCCCAAATGCTAACGCAGCTAAAGGGCCTTCAGCTGGTAACTTATTTAGGAGCGAACCACACAGAACCTGCATTGACAAACACAGCCAATGCAAGTTACCACATGCAAACTTGCATGCCCATTACTGCACATGCAAGTACAACAGAAAACCTTGCATGCCAACAAGCACATTCAAGTACCACACAGAAACCTTTGCCATGCCCAAAAACACAGTGACATGCATGTAAATCAACAACTTAGATATTCAAAATAGTAGTCATTAGATATATTCTTGTCCAAATACAAAGCACATTTAGCCACAGTTCAATTCAAAATATTTCATTAAACATTTAAGTATCATTTTCCCCCAATGGGATAAAAACAGCAAAAGTGGGGCGACGAGAATCAACTAAAGCATTCTTTAGCAAACCCAAATCTTAATCACACAAGCAAATTGCAACGAGCACAGCTACACGACCAGTCCAGTTAATGTCCCTAATTAATAATCAATTCCAAAACAATCTTCACGCTTGATGCGTAGTGTTTTAGACGCATTGTCATTTACCAAAAAACATGTATAGTGGTGGGGTGGTGTTGAATTAAATCACAATCATATCAATCTCATTCCCTTGATAATACATACTTATACTATTTAGAGAAAATAGATAAGCAATATAAATAAATATTTATAATTAATAATTATAAATATATTTTGACAAGTCCATTCGATAAACCTTAGACACTTCAAAATAATCATTATATGATTGAAAAAGAAACGTTTACTCATAATAAACACATTAGAGAAGTTTCGCTGAATAAAATTTTTTTTCACTACTTTTAGTGTATTTTTTAATAAATTAATTAATTTAATATTATTTTTTTATTTCAAAATCAAAATCAAGTTTTTAACGCGAAAATTCTAAGTTATAAACTTTTTCGAATCTTTGAAATAACGTTCGTTTTATACAACATTTTCTCAAAGGTTTCAAACGTTATTTTAAACAATTTTTAAACAAATCCGACACTTTTCGACTAATTCCAAAATCTCAAGTCATTAAGCTACCAAATCTTTTTTCCCAAATTATCATATCAATATCACTTATGTTAATACATTTCCACTTTCAAAGAGTCCGTCATAATTCTCATAATTACTTAATTATTCTTTTATTGGTGCTTCTAAGGCCCAAACAAGGGTCCATTAGGACATTTTATAATTCAAAAATAAATCCACAGTCCAAAACCAAGGTCCATTTACATATATAAGTATATATACTTATAAGTTAAAAAATAATTCCGCGACCACATAAGCCATCAATTAAGCCAGCTTAAATAGACTTATTGGGCCGTGAGTCCAATAGCTCAAAAATACGTAATTAAGCTTGAAAATAAGCTAATAAGCTACGTATCGCATTTGGTTACTACCATAAGCCTCAAAAATGGTCCACAACATACGCCATAATACAAAAATAATCAAAATCACTTTCCTAGTGATTTTGGAAATCTACACGTGGCATATAAGCCTAAATAAGCCAAGAAATAGCTTAAAAATAAGTCCGAATAAGCCATACAAGCTACTATAAAAAATAATCATTCTAGCATCATATATTTTTCAACCATCACGACCACGACATCAAAAATTCAAAAACCTTCTTTTTCCTTTTCTTACTACACGAACCAAACACCCTCTTTTTCTTTCGTTTCGCTTCCAAAAATCAATTTTCACAACGATCAACTTGTACAACTAACATCTATGCATAAAAATAAACCCAAAAGGAAAAATAAAATTTAAATTTGAAAACTTACAAGAAAATCTTCAAAAATGTATATTTCGACATGAACCGAACAACCCAAATATTGTTTAAATGAATACCCAAACACTCGTATCAACCCGGAATATCACGTTCTCGATCAAAGTTGGAATTTTTTATGGTGGATTATGGTGGTTGGTTTGCGGACGAAACACACACACACACACCTATGTGTGTGTTTTTATTTTTTTTGAAATAAAATGGATAAGGATCAAATGTTTCTAGTGGAAAGCATATAAATGTACCACTCTTAGACAAGTTAGCAAAAATTAAGCCATTTTGCTCCCCTCTTTGACTTCTTGACCAGCCATGGATCCAAAGTGGTCTCGGGTCTTTCTTTTCGTGTCGGGATCACTTAATTACTCATAAAACTCAACCGTAAAATTTACCCCAAAGTTAATTAGCATTTTTATTCACCTTAAAAATACTTTTCCATTAACCTAGAGTATTTACACAACATATTTACACTTTAAACCCTTTCAAAACTCACCTGGACATTAACGGACGTGTCAGACTCGTTTTTCAGCATTTCTCAAAATTCATGGGTCGAACCACCCGGAATACAAATAACACAATAATACCTTCCAAAAGGGATTATTAATCAGAATAAACCTCAAATCATTACATATCTCATAAAATCACCACCGTCAACATGGTACAAAATCTGAATAAACTGACAAAAGTCAAATAGTCAAAGGACTATTAATGAAATATTCAAAACACAAAAAGGGCAAAGGTTACATTCTACCCCCCTTAAAAGAATTTTGTCTCCGAAATTTAACTACTAACATTACTAAACAAATGCGGGTACTTTAATTCATTTGATCTTCACGTTCCCACGTGAACTCAGGGCCACATTTCGAATTCCACCAAACCCTGACGATGGCAATCTTACTACGCTTCAACTTCTTAAACTATCTTTCCAAAATTTCCACAAGCTCTTCCATAAAATTCAACTTAGCATCAACTCGAATCTCATCCAAAGGCACTTTTATTGTTGGATCAGCCAAACACTTCTTAAGGTTCGACACGTGGAACGTGTTATGAACATCATTCAATTCCTCAGGCAAATCTAAAGGATAAGCCACATGGCCTACTTTCTCAATAATCTCAAATGGTCCAACAAACCTATGTGCTAACTTCCCTTTCTTCCCAAAGCGTATCATACCTTTTCAAGGCGACACTTTGAGCAAGACGTAGTCACTTACATTAAACTCTAGAGGCTTCCTCCTCTTATCAGCATAACTTTTCTAACGATCATGCGCAGCCATAAGTAGATCTTCTCAGTAGTCTCTTGCACTAACTCAGGTCCTATCAATTGACCTTCTCCCACCTCAGCCTACATAATTGGCGAATGACACTTTCTACCATACAATGCCTCAAACGAAGCACATCTCACACTATAATGATAACTATTGTTATACAAAAACTCAACCAACAAAATATGAACATCTCAACTTCCCGCGAAGTCCAAGACGCACGCTCTTAGCATGTCTTCCAAAGTCTGAATAGTATACTCACTTTGACCATCGGTCTGAGGGTGATAAGTCATACTCATGTCTAAATGAGTCCCTAATGCCTCTTGTATTGACTGCCAAAACCTTGAGGTGAAACGACTATCACGATCCGATATAATCAAGATCGGCACACCATGTCTAGCAACTATCTCATTCAAATACAATCTAGCCAACCTTTTATAATCCTCACGTATAGGTAGAAAATAAGCAGACTTAGTCAATCGATCCATAATGACCCAGATTGTGTCATGCCCACTACTAGTCCTAGGTAACTTAGTCACAAAATCCATAGTTATCCCTTCCTATTTCCATATGGCAATCTCAGGTTGCTAGAGCAAGCTAGATGGCCTTTGATGCTTATCCTTAACCTTCAAGCAAGTCAAACACTTACTAACATACTCAGTTATATCCTTTTTCATTCTGGGCCGCTAATACCTATCTCTCAAGTCATAATACATCTTATCAGCACCTAGGTGTATAGAGTACTTTGACTTATGGGCTTCATCCATTATTAGGGTTCTCACCTCACCCTTCAATGGTACCCATATTTGATCCAGGTTGTATAAAGTTCCATCACTTCTCTGTTCTATCATCTTATCCAAACCTTTCTGCAATCTTGTAAAGTCATCCATAGCCTCCTTTTGAGCTACCAGTATCATATCCTTGATACTCGACTAAAGGATCATATTCATAGCTCTAACTCTCTTAGGCTTTACTCTTTCCTTCCTACTTAGGGCATCAGCTACCACATTCGCCTTACCAGGATGGTAGCGAATTTCACAGTCATAATCACTAAACAACTCTATCCAACGATGCTGTCGCATATTCAATTCCTCCTTACCAAAGATATGTTGAAGACTCTTATGGTCCATATAGATGACACTCTTTGTCCCATATAGATAATGTCTCCAGATCTTAAGTGCAAACATGACTGCACCCAACTCTAAATCATGGGTAGTATAATTCTCCTCATGAATTTTCAATTGCCTAGACGCATAGGCTATCACTTTACCTCTTTGCATTAACACACAGCTTGGTCCTATCCTGGACGCATCACAATATTCTACAAAGTCTTTTGGTCCATCGGGGAGAGCTAGAACAGGCGCATTACATAACTTATCCTTCAATGTCTGAAATACCAATTCTTGTTCCTCACCCCACTCGAAAGTCTTACTTTTCTGAGTCAAGATAGTAAGAGACTTAGCTATCTTAGAAAAGTTCTCAATGAACCTACAGCAATACCCAGCCAATCCTAAGAACGAACGAACCTTCGTCGGAGTTTTAGTGGCTTTCCAATTCTTAACAGCTTTAATCTTACGAAGGTCTACATGAATCCCATTACCATTTATCACACCGCCCAAGAAACTACACTTCTCTTAGCTAGAATTCACACTTAGAAAACTTAGCATACAGTTTCTCCTTTTTGAGCAGTTCTAAGACCAACCTTAAGTGTTATACATGCTCCTCTTGAGTCTTAAAGTAGATTAAGATATCGTCTATAAACACTATCACAAACTTATCAATTTACGGCCTACAAACTCTATTCATCAAATCTATAAATATTGTCGGTACATTAGTCAGACCAAAGGGCATTGCAGTGAACTTGAAATGTCCATAACGAGTTCTAAACACAGTCTTTGGAATGTCGTCCTCATACACTCTTAGTTTATGGTATCCAGACCTATGATCTATATTCGAGAAAAACTACGACCCTTACAGTTGATCAAATAGATCATCAATTCTAGGAAGTGGATAACAATTCTTAACAATCAACTTGTTCAACTCTCTATAATCAATACACATCCTAAAAGAACCATCCTTTTTCTTAACAAACAATATTGAAGCTTCCCAAGGCAACAAACTTGGTCGAATGAAACCTTTGTCGTAGAGTTCCTTGAGTTGTCCAAACAACTCCTCTAATTTAGAAGGTGCCAAATGATAAGGAGACTGTGCTACTAGCGTTGCTCCAGGGATTAACTCAATTCGAAACTCAATTTCCGAAATAGGCGGTAATCCAGATAGATCATCTGAGAATACATCAAGAAATTCTCTAACCATAACAATCTATTCTTATTTCTTAATACCCATTAAAAATCTTGCTTTCTCATTCGGTCTCTCTCCTAATACTCTAAGCACCTTGCCATCCGGTAGTGGTGCCCTCACTACCTTCTTATGGCAAACTATTTCAGGCTTATAATTAGACAACTAGTCCATACCTATAATCACATCAAAACTCCCATGTCCAAAAGGTATCAAGTCGATGTCAAAGACATAACCCTCAATTTCTAGTTTTCAACCCTTAATAACCTTATCAATTGCTACTAGTTGCCCGCTAGCTATCTCAATCTCATATTTAAAACCTAAGTCGCTGGGCTCTAAGCCTAATAGAGGTATAAAAGTAGTGGAAACAAAACTATAATTGGCACCAGAGTCGAATAAGGTAGTGGCAAAATAATTGTTTAAAGTAAACATACCTGTCAAAATGTTCGGATCCTGGAGAGCTTCCTTTGCTCCCAACATGAATGCCCTACCCCTAGCCTGGTTTCCTTGGTTTCCATGACCCTGACCCCGTTATTAGTAGCAACTTGATTTGGACAATTTTCTCTCGGTCCTTGTGCTCTATTCCACCTAGGACAAGCTGGCCTGACATGGTCGATACTACCACACTCATAACATGCCCTAACAGTTGGGTTTCTAGCATTGATCGGGTTCACATTCCTTGGCACACTTCTATAATACCTTGCCAAATGACCCAGGCGGTTGCAGTTATAACATATGCGACAAAGCCCACCGGGTAAGTGGAAGGAGTTGTAGATGGTACACTTGTGCCAAGTACCCGTATTCTCTCTTCCTATAGGGTTTACAGTAGTAGCAAAAGCATTTATAGTGCTAGTCCTCTTATTATCATCCCTTTCACTCCTACCTTGCTAGGTTCCCCCACACTTCCTATTTTCTCAACTTTCTTAATTGATCCATTTCTCACAGCCTCATCGGTCAGTGCACCAAAAATCTGCACAGCCTTTTGTATAGTCTTTGGCTCCGTTGCTGCCACCATCCGACGGATCTATGGAGCATGGCTATATACATACCTCTCAATCATCCTACTCTCAGGAGTTACGAAATGTGGAACTAACCTAGCCAACTCATGAAACCTATTAGTATACGCAGCATGGCTAGCCCTGACCATGGCGTGATTCCACAACTCAGATTCTAACTTTTGCATCTCATGACTAGGACAAAACTCTTGTATCATCATAAACTTAAAGTCATTCTACGACATACTAATAGCAACTTCCCGGCTTAGTGTGCGGATCTGAGAGTTCCACCATGTTAAAGCCTTACCCATGAATAAACCAGCATTGTATTTCACTTTTTGGTTAACACTACAACCACTCAATCCAATGAGTAAAAACTATAACACCTTCCTTACCATCATATTCCTAAGGGTTACAAGCTAAGAACTCCTTATATGAACAACCTACCCGGTTGCCATTCACTATCACATTCCCAACGTTCTCCTAAACGTTCTCATTAACCACATTACCATTTTGATTTCCAACATTTCCTCGGTTACTAACATGAGTCTAATATTTTGGGCCGTGAGTCCAATAGCTCAAAATACGTATATTAAGCTTGAAAATAAGCTAATAAGCTATGTATCACATTTGGTTACTACCATAAGCCTCAAAATTAATCCACAACATACACCATAACACAAAAATAATCAAAATCAATTTCCTAGTAATTTTGGGAAGATTTCATGGCATATAAGCCTAAAATAAGCCAAGAAATAACTTAAAATAAGCCTGAATAAGCTATACAAGCTACTATCCAAAAATAAGCATTCTAGCATTATATTATTCAACCATTACGACCACGACATCAAAACTACAAAACCCCTCTTTTTCCTTTTCTTTTTACACGAACCAAACACACCCTTTTTCTTTCGTTTTGCTTCCAAAAATCAATTTCCACAACGATCAACTTGAGAATAAACTCACTATATATTATACCGATATATACATAAACACCACCCTATGGTGTCAACATTGATTTGTGAGAACAGACATTACTAAGTATGAGTGAGTGCTCGTTAAGCTTATAACTACATTGGCCACCGTACTTATATTTGCATCCTTTCCCATCCATATTCAATATTGAGCCCACCCATTTCAATGACTGACATAACTAAGGCACTAAACCGTGAACACACAAAGGCACACAAAAGTGGAACACCACGCACATAGATCCTATACGTAATAGTCGACGGGATCTTCTTAGGTTTTAGTCAAGGCCACATCCACCTTGTTTCTACTAAACTTGGATTGATAACCAATCTGTCAATCCCAGCAATGGCGGAAAACTCGGGAATGCAACATAATGATCAAAATTCCCATAATCGATACAAAATAGAGAACAACTACATTGCATAAAATCCAAGCTGCTATGTAGACCATCAAACATTGAACAAACTTAAGTGATGTCCCAAAATCGCTACTAAAATCCCATTATCTTTTTATACTTTTATTAATCTGCCCACACAGAGGGACCATAATCCAAACTTAATCCAAAATATCAATAATACTGATTCAAACAACAAGCAAGCACGGGACATCAAATGAAAATCCACAAGGGATACTTCAAGTCTTGCTTTCACAATCACCAAACTTTACTCTTCTTTCCACTAATCACCTGAAAATGTCTCGAAAACTTCACATTAATTTTGGTGACTTCGCTAGGTTTGACCCTTAAAACCCAAAAGTTATGCCAATATTTCAACAGTGGACAATAGTACTATATGACAGTGAATATAAGATAACAATCCAAGACATAGCATCCCCGCTAGTCATATCTCAACATCCAATAATAAACCCGGAGTCGCAACTCCCAAATCACTAACGCACCTAAAGGGCCTACCAGCTGGAGCACTATATTAGGGTGAACCACACAGAACCTTGCATGCTAAACCCAGACATGCTAAAGTACAACACAGAACTTGTAATGCCAAAACACAACACATGCAAAGTACCACACAGAAACCTTGCCCATTCAAACACAGTACAATGCAAGTAAATCAACACATAATAGATTCACATAGCAGTAATAAGCCAAATATATTGTCACAAAACCAAAACCACATTTCGTTCAGATCAATTCAAAACATTTCAAAACACATTGAGTATCATTTTACTCTCCAACGGAAAAAACCAGGTAAAAAGTTTAGGGCTACGAGAACTCAGCCTTAAGGCAGTCTTTAGCTACCAATATCAATCACACAAGAAAAATGCAACCGACGCTCTCACTGACCTAGTCCAGTTAATGTCCCAATTAATTAATCATTCCAATTTCCAAATCAATCTTCACGCTTGAGCATATGTTTTAGATTTGCGTTGTACAATTACCCAAAACAGTTAGTGGTTGTGATGGTTGACGATTTAACTTCCATATCATATCAATCTCAATCCCCGATAATACATATTTATTACTATTTTAGAAGAAAATAGATAAATAATCATAAATAAATAGTTATAAAATTAATAATTATAAATATATTTTCGACAAGTTATAGTCGGTAAACTTAGACACTTCAAAAATAATCATTATCGGTTTGATAAATGAACGTTTACATCATAATAAACACTTAGAGAAGTTTCGAGGAAAAATAAATTTTTCGTCTTTTTAGTGAATTTTTTTAAAAAAATAAAATAATTAAATATTTAGTTTATGATTAATATCAAAAATCATGTTTTTATGAAAAATTTCAAGTATAAAATTTTACGAAATTTTGACAATGGACCCCGTTACGTTTATACATCGCTTTACCATGGTTTCTTTCAAACCTTATTTTCAACAATTTTTCACAAATTCGACACTTTTCGACAAAATTCCAAAATCTCAATCTTTAACGCTTACCAACACTTTTTCCCTAAAATATCATTCAATATCACTTCGTAAATACATTTCCACTTTCAAAAGTCCGTCAAAATTCTCATAACTACTAAATATCGCTTATTGGGCTTTAAGGCCCAACAAGGGTCCATTAGGACATTTATAAGTCAAAAATATAATCCAAGTCCAAAACCAAGGTCCATTTACATATATAAGTATATACTTATAAGTAGAAAATAATCCAGACACATTACACCCTCCCATATTAAAGCCGTGGCTTAAATAAACTTATTAGGCCGTGAGTCCAATAGCTCAAAAATACGTATATTAAGCTTGAAAATAAGCTAATAAGCTACGTATCACATTTGGTTACTACCATATGCCTCAAAAATAGTACACAACATACGCCATAATACAAAAATAATCAAAATAACTTTCTAGTGATTTTTGGAAATTCTACCGTAGTGCATATAATGCCTAAATAAGCCAAGAATATAGCTTAAAATACAACCCGAAATAAGGCCATACAAGCTACTATCAAAAAATAAGCATTCTTAGCTTCATATATTATTCAACAATCACGACCAGAAATCTTAAACTACAAAAACTCTATTTTTCCTTTTACTTTCTACATGAACCAAAACACCCTCTTTTTCATTTGTTTTGCCTTCCAACAAATCAATTTTCACAATTTTCACAACGATCAACTTGTACAACTAACATCTATGCATCAAAATAAACTCAAAAGGACAAACGAAATTTAAATTTGAAAACTTACAAGAAAATCTTCAAAAATGTATATTTCAACACGAACCGGACAACCCAAATGTTGTTTAAATGAATACCCAAACACTCGTATCAACCCGGAATATCACGTTCTCGATCAAAGTTGGATTTTTTTATGGTGGATTATGGTGGTTGGGTGGCGGACGAAACCTCACACATACCTATGTGTGTGTTTTTATTTTTTTGAAATGAAATGGATAATGATCAAATGTTTCTAGTGGAAAGCATATAAATGTACCACTCCTAGACCAGTTAGCTAAAATTAAGCCATTTTGTTCCCCTCTTTGACTTCTTGATCAACCATGGATCCAAAGTGGTCTTGGGCCTTTCTTTTCATGTCGGGATCACTTAAATACTCGTAAAACTCAACCGTAAAATTTACCCCAAAGTTAATTAGCATGTTTATTCACCTTAAAAATACTTTTCCGTTAACCTAGAGTATTTACACGACATATTTACACTTTAAACCCTTTCAAAACTCACCTGGACATTAACGGATGTGTTAGACTCGTTTTTAGGCATTTCTCAAAATTCATGGGTCGAACCACTCGGAATACAAATAACACAATAATACCTTCCAAAAGGGATTATTAATCAGAATAAACCTCAAATCATCACATATCTCATAAAATCACCACCGTCAACACTATACAAAATCTAAATAAACTGACAAAAGTCAAATAGTCAAAGGACTATTAATGAAATATTCAGAACACAAAAAGGGCAAAGGTTACAAAAACCATAATTAAACAGGAAACTATATGCATGACAACAGTAACTACATGACTAGGTCAGCACTTGAATAGCCAATCATAGTAACAACACCACAAGAATTAATAGTAGTAATCATAGATTAAGAACTCATAATTCTTACAGGAAGCGTTTATGAATGATTAAATACTAAAATAAAAGGAGTGATGACTCCCTTGGACTTCTGGTGGAATTCTTCGAGCTATAAAAGCCTTTGTAGCCCCTTAGAGCTATATGAGAATGGTTGATGTTGAATGAGTTGAATGAGACCTCTATTTATAATCTTCGAATATGTTATGGCGTAACCTTTTAGTGTGTTAAGCCATAAAATGTTGTTACGTCGTAAAATGCTTACGCGGTCTTTCCATATTATTGGATTAAATGATTATACGGCGTAACGTAATCGCCTTGTTACTCCGTAATGCTAACTAGGATGAGTTAGCTTTCCATAATGTAATGTTTACGGCGTAAACCTTTTGAATGCTAAATGCTGACGCGACTTACCATGAATATGTTACGGCGTAACACTATCATGGAGGTTACGCCGTAATGTCTCGTAAGAATCTATGTTTTCTTCATTTTCTTGTCCATTTCCCATCTTTCTTGCCACATACTTAAGTTTTACCTGAAAACAATGAAATAAGTGTTTAAGTATCGAATTCAAGTATTTATAAAACATTTGCAAGTATTTTAGTGTGGAAATTGACACTAAAAAGTATTAAATATTTGATGTTATCAAATATCCCCCCACTTGACTTCTGCTTGCCCTCAAGTAGACCTGTTAGAACTATTTATAGAAATATTTCTCTGATTTAACTCAAAGAAATAAATCTTTAAAAGACTTATGCTAGAAAATATCAAAGCCAAACACCTCACTAAAATGGGATCAAAAATTCACACAACTCTTAACTAGTCTAAGTGCTTTATTTTCGGGGTGATCGCTCAACTGAACAGTTATTGCATGTATCCTGTCATAAGCTTGGAAAGTTCATAAATCTACACCAGTTAGAATTAGGGTCTAAACAATTCTTAAAGGAAACATGGGTGAAATAAACAGGTTTAAACTAGGTGAATCATCCTTTAATCTTCACAAAAAGCGTTACACCAACAAGGGCGACAAAACCACACATACACATCCGTAACGATAGCTGAGACATGTATGATTGCTCACTCCCTCATTCGACCAAAACCAATAGTTAGGATGGAGAATGATATAGGGTATGGACCTTCTAGTCTTTTACCAAAAGCGTTACACCAACAAGGACGACAAAACCACATATACATATCTGTAATGACAAAATAGATATACATGATTGCGTTCGATTCCCCTGTTCGAGTAAAACCAATGATTAAGGATTAGGAACGGATATATTTAATTGTTGTTAAATAAAACACAAAACAAATAGTCATATATAATCTAAGGTGGTCATAACTAGCTACTGTCCATCCATAGTCCATGTCTTTAAGTGCGAAAACCTGATCATATCTTCGTAACGAATTAGCTAAGAATGAGATTTTGCGGAGCATGCTAACCCATAACACATCGGATGGCTTATGGTTGTACCATACTTCAAATCACTAGATGGCTTATAATTGCACCATCTTTGTTGGTTTTATAACACGTAACCAACCTGAATAATAAAAGGAGTTTATTCACTCATTTTTTTTCACAATACTCCTGTCGTAACACATCCCCCCACTTGAGATGGATAGTATCGAAAGTGATAATACCGGGGGTTCTTCTATGATCATAATAATATGTCTTCAATGAAAGTGCCAATCTTTGAACCCATTTCCCTAAACCATAGACTTAGGTAGCTAGAAATTTCAACATAAAGATAAATATAAACTACAGGGTTGGCTAAGGCAAAGTGGTGTAACAAAACATATAATATAGGGTGAAAACACATATTGGCTCAACAAGGGTGATCTAGGGGTATCTTGTACTAATAATGAGTGCAACACAAGGGTTTAACACGAGAGGTCAACAAGTCAGTGTAACAAGTTGATAAACACACATATATAGGCTTATTTGGGTGAATTCCTAAATGTTTCCTTCTTGAACCATGTATTCCTGCTAATTAATTAGGTCTTGAAATGATGTACAGGCCAAGTTCTAAAGTCTACAATACTACCGGCACACTTAATATTTTGTTGGATTTTTGTATAACAGATGAAAACGGATCATCAGGCTTAAACCAAACCAATAGGAATATAGGGTAAATGTATATTCGACAAAGATTAATTCTAGTTTAGTCAAGAAAAACATGTCAAAATTTTTAAAATTGGAATATTTTTCAAAGAAAACTAGAAAATCAAAGGCAAGTTTTAGTTAAGTGATAATTCTACTCCCATCCCCCTAACTAATTTATACAATGTCCCTATTATACACTAAGTAAATAAAATATAATGAAAAGAGTAGAATTAGAACAAGAAACTCTCTTGAGCATTGCTTCGATCATATAAAATGTAATAAGTAGGAGGATAACTCCTGACAATCTCTATCTTGAACAAGCTCATTTTACCCTGAGATTACTAGAACAAACAAAGAAGCATTAAATTGTTCAAAGAAATATACAGCAATTACAATCCTAACTCACTTTCATAGGATTCACAGTTGCATTTATGTTGGATCGTTTACTGAATAGATTTTAACCTTTAGTTTGTAAAAGGTTTGTTCCTTTAGATAATTCTAAAGCAACAATAATGAAACACTGATTTGAACACTATTGATTATGCGGAAACTAATCAATAATGCTAAGAAGAACAATATTAAGAATCACAAAAGAACTTTATATTATTCCTTGAATCTGCATTGGTTACAGATTAGAAAACTATGATTGCTAATCGATCTCTATTGATCTGTGGAGAACTATATCTACTAACTATGCTTAGAGTTCCTTTTATAGACCAAGGAAACCCTAATGGGCTTTACAAAACGCATATAAAAATCATGCATATCCTTTCCTAAGATATCTCATGCATATCTCATAAACGGTACTAACTATTTTATACTAACGATACTAACTATCTTATCAGTACTAACATTTTGTATTGTCAGTACAAATTACAACTAGCGGTACTAACTAATATAACTAACATTACTAAGTCAGGAATGCATAATTCCCAACAATCCTCCCCGAAACATGATTGTTTAACTTCATGTTTCTTTAGTTTACTCTTCATGAACTCTTAGAGGATGTATCCAATCACTCTGTCAAATCTTGATCTGATCATTGATAATTTTGACATCTTCAGCTATCCATCTCTATCAGTAACATGTCTTCTCAGCAACACAGCAACATCTAACTAAGTTGGCTTTGTAGTTTTTGGCAAACTACCAGCCATTAAAGGATTTGATATTCCTTTACCAGTAGCCGTTTGCTCTGGGATAGCCAATTCTTCATTGTAAATAACAAGGTGAATTGAAAACCTTATAGTTTTAAGTAAACTATCAACTATCAACAGATTTGATTTGTCTTTACCAAAAGGCGTTTGCTTTTGGACTAGTCAATGCTTTATTGCCATAACATGGTGCATTGATAACCATATAGTTTTTAGCAAACTATCAGCTATCAACATATTTGATTAGTCTTTACCAGGAACTGTTTGATCCTGGACTAGCCAACTCTTAACCATGAGGCAAGGTGAGTTGGTAAATTGTCAACCATAAACAGATTTGAGAAGTCTTTACCACAATCCGTTTGCTTATGGACTCGCCAGTTGTGTGGTCTTAGAACCAACACTCAAAGATCCTTCTCATCTCCATCAGAGTCTTCAGGTTCTAACTTTGCAAT
>BQNB010060428.1:0-36930 GCA_026074375.1 Tanacetum coccineum
ACGGCTCATCCACTAGAACAAACTGTAAGAGAAGTTTAAGGAGGATTTTCCTAAAGAACTCAGGTTTTTAATATGCTTCGCGCTGACATAATTCTTCGCTTCTTTATGCGTTCGATTGGAGTTACCGTGAGCCGAGGCATGTCACTACAGTGTCATTATTAAAGGTTTTTAAAATCAGTGATACAAAGTTGTTTTGCATGCCTCATTGTACACACTCTTTACACATTTATGTGCATACCCCTTTGAAAATTTTAAGTCTATGCCAGCCAACCAAGCACACGTGCAATTGGTTTGACCGCTTTGGTCAGACCTTAGGGCCCTACCAACCCATGGCGAATTTCGTGCTCTGGTCAGACCTCTAACGATTTTTGCAATTTTTTGCTTGGTTGACTTAATTCGAGTAGGCTTGGTCAGACCTTGGACCCGAGGCATCAGAGGATACTAAACATGCTCTTAACATTATTAAATTATTACTAATGTTCTGACAAGTATCATAAACCTAAGAGTTGCATTAAATGCAATTAACACTCGACGCTTACCTCTTGCCCTATTTTTTTACGCCCTGGTCAAACCTTTAGTAATAAGTGGGAGGTCAAGTTGGATCTTAGTCTTAATTAGTAAATTAATTGGGTAGTTAATTCAATTAAGAATTTAATTATCGAAAATACTAAATTGAACTTTCTATGTTCTGATTGATTGTGTTATTGCAACATAATTCGTAAATGAAAGTTTATTTTCTCAAAAAAAGACAAACATAGTCTCTTTTCCTGGTAAAAGAGTGAGACTTATTCCTATCTCTTCTCATTGGTTGACAAGAATAAGATAGGGTTATAATTGAATTATTATAAATTATATTTAAACTCACTTTTAATCTTTCATTACCCTCTTCCGGTTCTAAAATCTTTGAAAGATAATATATTTTGTGTAACTAGAGTACATTTTTTCTATAGCTACCAAAATAATGACATCTTGCACTTGTCATGATGTATGAGTTTAAACCGCAACGAGTAAAGAAAATTACTAGCAGGTCTTCTAGGTATTTTTCTTGGACTCACTTCATTCCTTATAGTGCTAAACACCCTTGTGGCTAGGCAGACCGATTAAGGAGGAATTGCATGCTAAAATGTTCAAGTTAATGAAAGCATGAATGGCTAGTCCCTCATCTACATAAGTAGAATTTCATATACTCTCTACAATACCTAAGTACATTGCTACTTATAGGCATTCTAAGAGAGAGTAGGAAAGTAAATAAATCGCTATTTGCTTTCTACTGGTGATGTAACACTTACAATGTTGACAAATCCAGTGGGAGCTTTGCGTTTTATTACTGAAATCACATTCATGTTATGATGTCAAATTCAGTGGGAGCTACAAGATTTATTTCCTTAGTAGTCGCCCATATTATTTCTAGCTTGCTTTGAAATAATTCATAACTTTTCGAATATGAACAAACACATGTTTAAGTAAGATTGCATTTTATTTTATATGATAACAAGTCCCATATCTGAGGTTGCTTTCCGAAATGTTATCTATAGAATAATAATCCACAATTCCTTATTAAACATTAAGTTTGAAATGTACTTGTAATATCTATGACACTATCATATTGTTTATACAATTGAGCGCTTATAGTATTGTTTACCTTCAATAATGTTGTCCCGTACACAAGTGGGAGAAATCTTAAGTGTGTGCAAGGAACAACATATAACAATATGATTATTGGTTTCTCTCGACCGCAAGGTAAGGAAGCTAATTATTTTACTAGGACTTAAACACACAAGATGTTTGTTGCCCTATTACATTTAAGTGTCAAGATATATTATAAAGCTACTTCAGTACATTGAATACATGTTTTAGTCAATATAATTATGGTTCGATTATAAAATCATAATTATGAAGTATGTAATTAACTTGAAATTACTATTGAACTCAAGAGTTTACGTTCATAATTACTTTAGTTAGTATAATTATGTTTTCTGGTTAAGACATAATTATAAAGTTCTTGATGTTATCAATGACTCATAACATAAAGTAAGTAGTAAAATTGTTATGTCTTCTTGTTAACACATAAACATAATGTCCTTGAATCATTTAAAGACTTGTAACGTATACTTGACATGTTTTGTTTTCCTGAAACACATGAACATAGAGGTTATGTACTATTAAAGTAATATCGTTTATAGACATGAACTATGGTTTTAAAATACTTTGTATTTAATTTGGCTTGACCTAATTGACAAGTATTTGATCCAAAGAGAATTAAGTTATCTATGGAATTCTTTTGTAGTCTCACAATTCCAATACTCATAGAATACCACATTATTATGGTATGTCTAATGTGTTGAAACAAACTGTATTCATATCATTTGATTTCTGATAACTTTAATTGCTCTACCTCTAAAATCTATCATGGTTAGAAATTTACGTGTGTCATGGATACACTCAATATAGTTCCAACCTAGAAGGTATTCAAGACAATATCTATTTATGGATTAGGTGAAATCCCATTATGTCTTGATTAAAGTTCTAAAATTTGTTAATATCTTATGAAACATATTATTAGCTAGAGATGAGAACTGTAAAATGTGTTTTGTGTTTCCCAATTAAGAACAATTTGTTGTTGCTTAAATTCTTGGTATTTACAGAATTATCTCAACTTACAAAAGTAAGTGGGAGCATCTATAGATCTTGAAAATATTCAAGAACAAAATACATAACATTCTGAATTCACTTGCTGATGTCATACTAAGGTTAAACATGTAAATGTCGAACCAAAGTATAATGTAACTCTCATTCATAAATCCGCAAGGATGACTCATCAATAGAGTGATATTTTAATATCAATGCTGAGGATTATAAGTTAGATGGTCATAGTAAACCTGCTAACTAATAAGATGAATTATCACATCTTGAATCTGATAAATATCTTAGAACTATGAATGAAAAGATGTAGTCCTTAAAAGACAATTAATGTTTTGAGATTGATTGATCTTTCACCAAACAGTAAAATGTAAGGTTAAAATGAGTTTCTTTTGAAGAAAGGCTCATAAGGACAAGATTGTATACATATTAATGTCTGACTGATGATAAGAGTTTTAATCTTACTTGTGGAAAACTAGAAGGGGTTGAATAGTTTTACCACTTTTTAATTTAAGGTTTATGTATGTTTGTAAAACTTAGATTCGATTTTTTGTGAATTCAACGCTTGCACAATATGAACAATATAAGTATATGAAATGATAAAGTAAAATAAGAGATAAGAGTAAGAACAATCAAACCACAACGCGAGGATTTATAGTGGTTCGGTAACGAAGCACCTCTTCGCCCTACTCCGCTCCCCGAGCACCAAACTCTAGAGTTTTCTTTACTATGTCAACAAACTCCCTTATGGCGGAGAAAACCGTACACAACGTTGCTTACACCGATTTACGAAACAAAGCTAAATGTCGAGTTCTAATCTTAGCTAGAACCAATCTAACACAACACAACTTCACGACTTGTTCACGACTTCACAACTTCACAACTTCACACCTTATTCATAACTTCACAACTTCACACCTTCTTCACAACTTCACAACTTCACAACTTCTTCACAACTTCACAACTTCACAACTTCTTCACAACTTCAAAACTTCACTTCACCACAAAAAAAAAAAATACATTATATTACAATATCATAACACTACCTTTTTAAGATTACCACGATCTAACTATACTTACAAAGATCATAAAGATCTAGCTACTACACACAACTTACAAGATATACAATTGATTTACAAATATGTGATATGGATGCAACAAGATTGCAATGTATAGTTGGGTTGTAATACTCCTTCAATTAATGATGGAAGTATTCTTCTCTTGCACTTGAGGAATTGAGCTTGGATCACTTAGAAACAAAGCTTTATGATTAAATGATCAAAGGATTTAGAGAGATGTGTGGGATGTTTTAGAACAGAAAGAATGAGTGCCCAAAATGGTAAAGAAAAATGTTGGAGGATTAGTCCAGTTTTTTATAGGGTAACCCCAAAATACTAGAGGAGCGGAGTCTTATGTCCGGTCCCACTTAATAGGGTGTCGGCCGCTTATAATTAGGGGGCGCCCATTGAATTTAAGGGGGGCACCAATTTTTCAGACGCTCCTCTTTTTGTCCTATTAGGGGAGGTGTTTACTCGGACTTTTTCTTAGCCATTTTAGTTCGAAATTTGAAAATTAAAAATGTTTATTTTGAATAAAACATATCTTTTAATTGTAGAAAAATATTTTGTGATGTTTATAAAATGGTTTACAACATTTTATTAAAAGTTTGAGGTTTGAATATAAAATTATCCTTTGATCATAAAATATCACTAAGCATTTATTTTATACATTACCTGTAAGTGATGGTAATTGGAGAAATGAGAATTTACTACTAAATACTTGTTTACGCTTATTCTTACGTTGAACGTTTTTGATATTTTGTGTTGTTTATCAAAACGTAAAAGATGTGAAAAAAAATATTATTTTAATGTCTTTTTGGCATTTATATTTTATTCAACAATTCCCCTTTTTGATGATTTTACAAAATTTAAACCATTAAATGTAAAAATATTTTAAACATGTATTTAGTGAGTTTTTCATGTCATTGCTCCCCTTTTTGTTAGAAATTAAAGGCATCGTCGAGGATTGCATAGAAATTAACGGTAAGTGATGCTCCCCCTTGATGTGTGCTTCCCCCTCGTTCTGAGCGGCACCAAGGAATCGAGCTTTGGTTCTTGGGCTACAAAATTGGGTTATTAGAACAATACAATAGTTCTAACATGTAGCATGGCAGAAAAATTTTGGCATACATACCAACAATGAATCATTCATTAAAAGTAAAATAGTGTGTGAAACACAATCATGCAACCTTAAGGAAAATAACATGGATAACATACATGAAATTTTAAAAAAAAATAAATTAAAAAATTTTTTTATTATTAAAAACTACAAATTGTCCTTATAATAGTAAAACTTCATAGGATTGCCTGCAAAATGGTGGTTGATCTATTATTTCAGGAGTATAAACATAGAGTATGTTTAGTTTGGGGGGAGGATGGGTGGACGGTGGTTTGTGATGATGATTGGTCAGGTTGTGAGAGCATCTGTTCAATTTTTTGAGAAAACATTTATTGAGGTCATTCATCTTACAAAGATGAGGGGTTCAGTTGTGGATACTCAACAAAAAAGGCTGAGGTTACCATGGTTTTTCAAGTAAATTCTAAGGAATAGTATGCTCAATGTTAGGTGATGAAGGGTCGGCTAGTAGAGGTATCAAATTAGACATCAAGTGGGGTAATTGGGGACAGGGAGGGAAAGAGTGGAGAGTTGCATGTCCAATTAATGCATTTTCTGCGTGGAGGTGGTGGAGAATCTCTTGGAGGTAGGATGATGTTGGTGGGCTTCAAGTAACCATCTTGGTGAAAGTAGATGTTGATTGAGGTTGATGATTTGGGTAAGGTAGTCAATTGAAGATGAAGAATAGATATCTTTAGTTGATGGCTGTTTTTGCTGTTCTTGGTGTGCATTAGGAGCACTAGGTGATGAAATTAGGAGTTTGGGTGATGGAGTTGTTGTGTCATCTTGGGTTAAATCCACAAACAATTATTCTGATGGAATGATGTTGATTTTTGGTTTCTTGGAGACTTTAGAAATAGAGGCTCTAGTGGAGGCCATGGAGGTTTATGGTGGTTGATGATGAATGAGAGAGATGGTGAATTAGTGATATGCATTTGGAAGGAATTTATGGGAAGAGGTTTGTTTGATAAATGGAATGATGAATTTGAATCAAGTTAGGGTATTCCAAATTTGTTCATGCATTATGGCCAAATATAGCTGAGACTAGGTAAAAATAAGAGGGCAGAAAAAAAGCAGAAAAAATAGTGTTTTACCCGAGTGATTTACTATGGCGGTCCCTTAATTAGGGGGCGGTCCCCTTAAAATTAAGGGGCCCGCCCTTATGAATTAAGGGGGCCGTCCACTGTTGGTTCCATTTTTCATAGAAAAATGATTTTTCTCAGAATTTTTGTGAGGGTATTTTTGTTTTGGTGGTTTATTTGCAGCAAGCCCTATAGAGTTTTTAAGCACACTTAATCAATTAACATTTTAATAAATCACATTGGTCATAAACCAAAGTGTCATATCTAGTTGATTTAATAAAATAACCAAAGGTTTAAGGCATCATAGCAAACAAGTACCTAAAAGATAACACAAAGCACATAGTCTTTTCCGATATATTAGATGGATCATCACACAAGTGTTAATTAACAAACATATAATTAAGTTAAAAATTATCTTAAACTACATTTAGCCATCTAGTTCACTTCACTCTTATGTCATCACTTCTTTTTCTTACTTAAAACACTTTCCTTTTTAGTGCCTTCCAAAAATGACTTTTTGAATCGCTCCGATCGCAATCTCCTATGCATTTCTTTTGCGTTTGTATTTATTGAGCAAGGTGGTTTGTTGTTCAAAGAGAGTTTCATCGGTTTGTTCGGAAGCGGAAGGCATTTAGTAGTTTTAATAGTTGAGTGGATCAAGAGAGTTAAGATAGGTGGTAGGAGATGGGGTACTTGCACGAGAAGTTTCGACATCATCATCATCATGTTGATGAGATGAAGTTCCATGATGATGAGAAGATGAAGATGAGACGGAATGGCGTGCCTTATCACGATCACTTCGAGGTCGTCGAGTTTGTTTAAGAGCAATAAGGACGCTTAATACGATCAACAATGTCTTAATGCCTATTGTCGAGATGAGGATACGCTTCCATGATGTGTCGATAAAGACGAGTCAAGAACATGCCATATGGAAGATTTGCGGTTGGATTAGCTCTAGCACATTCGATTCTTTTGACAAAGAAGAAAGCAAGATTGTATTGTTCCTCGGCAACAACACAATACAGCATTGGGTGCAAAGGGAACAGCGTGGATGATAGGTCCGATGTCCTCCTGAAGTTCGTAACACATTCTCTCGAATGAGTTCTTCCCTTGCTTCATTACGGGTCAGGGCTTAGTTCTTATAGTAGAGGATTTGATTTGGAGTCATAGAGTGATGGTTTAGGACTTTATGATAACGGTCCTGCCATGACACGATCCCAATTCAAAAATAGTCGACGATGTCGTTGGGAGTAGGATGGTCTGGTGGAATATGGTCCCTCGGTTTTCTTGGAATACTCAAGAGGGATAGCAAGTCCCCAATCGTTGGTAGAAAACGGGCTTGACCGTTGTAAGGATAATTTTAGAGGATTTGACCGACTTGAGCAAGCCGTGGAGAGTTATGAATTCATGTTGAATATAGAAGGGGATGATGAACCAAGATAGCCATATCACGGTTTGACTCTGACTTGATTTATAGAAGTCTAGATTAATCTTGGAACAATCGGTTCGTTGATTTTTAAAGAGACATTCGAAGCGAATGTTTTATGAAGAGCACGGCTCGATGTTGTTGATTTGTCAGTAGGCTTGATCAACAACACGATGCCTTACCTTCGTGAATGTTATATCGTTATGGATTCAATGGTATTTGTAGTATTTGGCAATGGGTAGGGAGATGCGGGGATTTGGATACTTTAGGGATGTAGGATTTAGTGCGGGATATATCGGTGGTAGTGGCTCTTGGCATTTTGTCACCTAAACAATTTATCAACAACATAAAATGTTACAAAAAAAATGAAATTAAGGGTTTTTTTATGAGAGATATGTACAAAATGGAGCTAAGGAATACTTTGACTTTTAAAATTAACTCCTAAGAAGTATCCATATGTTCCTAAATCATTTTTGACTTATTCGGATAGTCAAAAAATTTATCATTAGTTATATATTGCAACTTTCAGACATGAACCAAACACTCCCTTTATTAACATGAAATTTGTTTAAGCTTGTCAAAAACTATATGTCAAGTATATATCATGTTGACAAGTATAAGTTTATTATTTATATCTTGATAAAAATTAAGTAGTGTTTGTTCTTATTAAAAAATTAGGTTTTAAAAAGTTAAACCAAACGCCCCTTTATTTCATACCAATCATAAAATATATCAATATATATATGAATTATATATCTTGATGACTTATACAAGTTAGTTAAGTGTTTATACAAGTGTCAAAACAATGGTGATGGTCATTTTGACTCTAAAAATTGATCCTAAGAAACTAACCAAACACCCCTTTAACATATTTTCTATTGATTTGAAAAGTATACATTTGGGAATGTACGTTTTGATGAGCAAAGTAATGTTGTTTTACCATGTTTTTGGCATGAATCAACAATGTATAAACTTTGTTTTAAGAAAAAAAATATATGTATATTTATGAGAATTTTGAACCAAAAAAAATTTGTGACTCAATTAGTGTTTTGATTCAATCCTATCAAGAATGTAGTATTCCTACGACTACGGGTATCATTATAGTTATGGAAATCCTAGACTAAAATGAAAAGTATGAAAATGATGAAGAACACCCAATTTTGATTGAGAGCAAAATTGGATGAAATCAAATGAAAAGAATGATGGAAAACTTACAATCGATGTTGTTGATTGATTGGTTTAGTGATTACCCCTTGCAGAATTTTTTGGTTTTAAATGGGTGTTATATTTAAAAGTTTTTGATTTTTGGTGGTTATGATGTTGGGTTTTAGTCACAGCAAGTAGAGGAGGAAAGGGAAGAGAGAAATGGTGTTTGGGATAAGAAATTCGTCTAAAATGGGGTGTTTTAATTTTCCAGTAGCCAGTTCCCTTAATTAATTAAGGGGGCCGCCCAATTTACACGGCCGGTCCCCTTAATTTTAAGGGGGGCCACCCTCAAAATTTTAAAAAAAAATTTCGATTTTTGGCCAGTTTTTGTGAGAATGAATATTGACAATTTTTAATTAACCCTTTGTTTAATTAAAAATTTTCTTTGACTATTTCGGACGAGATAATTAAGACGTCAATTTTAGAGGTGATTTAGAGATTAGTTTTCTTGCAAGAAGGAGGAATTAATTTCTTTGAAAAGAAAATTAATTGATTCAATTTGAGATGAGACAAGAATGGATAGTGAAAATAATGAAATAGCAAGACGTAGTTGAGAATATCAACAAGTTGATTTTGATAGACGTAGATGATGGTTGACATGGATCCGAGATAATCGTTGGGGTCGAAGGGAGTTTGTTTCATCCATAGTGTGTCTATGATCATTGCGCGACTAATCCCACTTCTATGTTAATTGTCAACCACTAGCTTGCTCTTCTTCATCTTCGTGAGTTTGCTATGTGGTCATAGAAGATTTTCATTTTGTATACTAATGACTATAATCTATACGAAAGAATAGTTCATAGAGAACTAATCTCTTCAAAGCTAGAAAACCAACAAATGGTATTTCTAGAGACTACACTATTATTTTTAAAAACTAATTATACTACATCATCATAGTAAACCACTTAGACATTATTATAATCTATATTCTTCGAAATATGATGTAGTGAGGACGTACCTTAGGACTTTTTGAATAGCCTTCGTTAATGTCTTCACAATGTAAATGATAAGAGTTCATGGGAACCTTATCATGAATTCTTTAGTCTGTAGACAAAGAATGTTTGTAGAGAACACACCACTTCAATGATTGTGATGGTGATAGGTCACATGAATCTTGAATCAATCATATCGAACATGAATGCATAGAGAGAATAGTAGAGAAGGACAAGTATTTGAAATTCAAATGCTATAAAATAGAGGGAAAATGGAAGAGTTTGTTACAAAAATATATCCCCCTCTAATGAAGATTAGAGGGGTATTTATAGGTGAGGGAAGGAGGCTTCCCTTCTTTATTTTCCTAACTTGTCACATCTAGTCCCTAGACTTTGGTAATTATGCTATTTCATTCTTTTAGCATAATATACCTTATTACAAACTACTTTGACATTATCAAAAGAAACACTAATGACTTAAATAATACAAAATCACATAATCGACACTTTTAATGATCCTAATAATCTCCCCCTAAGGGTCGATTATTCAGGGTGTTCTCTTCTTAATCCAAGTGGTCTTCCATTCACGTACATCTCCCATCTTCTCATCTGCCTTCGATGCTTCAATCTTTCTTCAATCTCTTCTTCAAACAACTTCAAGTATTCTGTTTCATCTTTGGTGAGATCTTTTTGTACATATCCATACTTGACATCATTATTATAACTCTTCAGACCTTCTAACACTCTATTTAACGTTGCATCACAAAACTTATGAATTTCTGTATGTCTCATCACCCGTTTCTCTTTCTTACTATTCTTGTAAATAATTCCATGCACAGGCTCATAGATGATGGAGAACATATCATGCTTTCAATCCCAGAAAAGGAAAGTTATGTTGGTGCAGTGAGATTACCTTTGTTGATGCTTCAATTTCCCAATGTTAGATGTCATGCCTCTTTCCCATATCAATGAACCTTCTATATAAGACCTATAGGCAATCCTGTTTATCTGCATAATCCGGTATCTTTCCATTCATAATCAACAAGTATATGTCCTCATATCGTTCTTGTTAAGATTCTTGTAATCAGGCTCGGTAATTGATACAATGCAATCATTAGCTCTTCTTGCAACAAATCTCTGTATTAATTAAACTTGTGTTTCATGACCCATATTTCCCAGTACATCTTGATGACTTGAACAATTTTTGAATTTGAATACATCTCTTCCTTTGGTTTTCCAGGCTCTTTCTGTTTCCTTATGTAAAAGATCTTCGCATGAGGATTCTTCCAATGTTCAACACCATATCGAGCATAAGGATTGAATTTCTTTACATTTCTTATTCACCCATCATGGAAGTTTTCGTTCTTCTCATATCTATCATCGTTGAGTAATTGCTGGGAAACTTGTGAAGTGGACCAAAAAAATCCTTCTCGGGTCCAGAATTTCCTCTTCTCTTCAAATACAAAAGGTCTTGATTAATCAGAGATAATGCTGGAGCTTCAGGATCTTTTTGACAGCTATGAACTAATGGTGTGGTCTTTCGTGGATGTGGAGAGACAATAATTTCTTTTCTACTCTCCCAAACAATGTCACTCTTCAAGAAATTCTATATGCTGTCAATGTGTACTGTTTGTCATCTCCTAACATGTACTTCTCTGTCTCTAATTCATCTCATCAGCATCATTCTCAGCTTAGCTTCATATATGGTCAGTGATACTCTTCCTTAATGTCTTGTGATACTGCTTCGTTGGTTATTACATCATCATCCGAAGCATTAGAGTCAGTCCCAAAAATCAATATCATCATCTGCTCTTGATTTCTAAGTCTGATGGAGCTTGTTCCTCTTGAAAAAACTTATCCAGATGATGAATCACTCCTGATACATAAGACTTCATACTTCCGATGTTTCTGCTCGTTTGCACTATTCTCCCCTCAGGATGAGCATAATCTTGAGGATCGGTCATGGATCCTTCTTGGTGGCGAATGGCAGGAGTTCTACATGTTTTTTAGTACTAATTTCTTTTCCACAAACTTCTCTGGAGAGTCCATACCATATTGCTATGTCTTTGTTGTTGTATTCGAGGATCAGCTTTATTGCCACACCACACCTTAAGTACCAATTGATATTGTTTGTTCTGGGAATAGAGGTGTTGTGATTGAGTTGGATGAACATAAAGAATATGGCCAGACATATAATTTCGAACAGATGCATCAACTTGAGAATGAATGACATTGGCAATTGTATTCTCAATTTGTGTCAAGATTTGAGCTTGAATATTTCTACGTTCCTGCAAAATCGCTTTAGCAATCAATCTTTCTGTCTGTTCTTTAGCCTTTTGCCTCTCCAGAATCAACCCTTCCGCAACATACACTGGTATACTTCGATTTCGAACTTATTCAAGGAAACTTGCTACCATAACTTGCTTTTTAAAGGTTTGTCTAAGATAGTGGTAATGTCTCAACCATTACATCATGAGATTTTCAGTAAGTGTATCGAATGCGACTTTCTTTTAGGCATAAACCTCGCTCGTAAATGTGCAAACAAGTAACCCATACACGTCCTTGTAAACTCGTTTTTTATAAAGAAGCTCTTGTAGCGTTTGAAAGGCGAGATCGGTTTTGTCTTTGAACATTTGATAGAAGGCGATTTCGTTTTAAGTTAACTTTTTTTGAGGTGAACTTGGATGATGATGTAGTATGGTGTAGTATCGTTCATTCTTGGAGTTTCTCAGGATCCAAAGATCAAGATTAGTATGAATCATAGGAGATCTAATTGGTGTTGTGGATTGGTATATTCACTGTCTCCTCTTCATTCTTCCCTTTCTCTCTTCTCTTTAATTCATATACCTCATCAGTTATTTCTTCATCTTCATCAGTTACATTCACTGGTATAATAACGTTAGTAATATCCACCGTTGGAGTCTCCTGAGTAATCTCACCTTCGTTCCTGAGATAATCTCAACATCCTTTTCTTTTGCAATCTCCATCTTGGACTTTTCCTTATCACTTCGGGCTCTATCCTATGTGACTGGGGAATTATTTGAGTTCGTCATTTCCTATGGGATGACAACTATCATTCACAATATTCTCTTGTATCTTCCACATCTTTTCAATTTCTTCAGATGCCTAAGTGCTCATTTAACCGGTGCCACATTCTCTCTTGCTGTCTTGATCTCACGACTTTTTATGTCAGCTAAGAACTAAACTTGTAATGTATCTTGTTTAAAATCATCTCTTCTGCTTTGTCGATTAGTTGTATCACTGGGAGCTGGTGGTGTAAGACGGTGCTGGAATTCTTCCTTTCAGGAAGACGAAGACGAATCACAGTTGATCGACTTGGAGCACTTGACTCTGTGACTTCTTTATCAGGGTTAGGTGACCTAGGGGCGCTAGTTTTCCTATGCGTTCCGCGGGTAGACTCAGTCGGCTGTGACTGAGTCAGAGGAACATCTATCCCAAACACCTCCATATACATCCGATAATGCTCCGTTTGCTTCATTTCATCAGTGATCATCCAATCTGGTATCTTCATTCCAACTTTGTTTTTGTGTCTTCCTGAGTTAAAAATATTCTTCATAATATCATCATCTTGCAAATTATGATACATGTCTCGAGCACGTCTTGAGATGTCAGGAAAGATAGTCATGTAGTGATTGACAATGATCTTTGTAAATCTTGGATACGGAATCGAAGATGAAGCGAATAGTAAAGTCCTTCCCATAGTAACTTCGCATAATCCACATAAATGTTGTTGACAAAGCAATACAACATTTGCATTATCTGCAACGGCGGTTGGTCCCATCCAGTGACACGTGTTGTTAAGCATTTAGAGAATATTTTGCATAACGTTTTCCATGTCTGCAAAAGACCAGTAGTCTTGAAATTTGATTGTGTCTTTAATTCCATTGTAAATCGCAATACTTGCTTGTAGAATGAAACCATGTCAGAAAATGATGGTGGTGGCACAAATGCATTATGATTGTTGGCAGTTGCTTGTGGAAGATGAAAGATTTGTCTGAAGTCATCCAGTGTAAGAGTGAGTTCTTTCTTGTCCAGCATAAACCTGAGCCGATACTTTGATTTGTCTTCCTTCAAAGTATGCCAGAACTGTGCCATATAAATCCATGGAACGGATGAAGAAGCTGCAATGCTGAATCATAATGGATGATTCTTGATGATATTCATCAGAATTTTGCTTTCTGGTGGACATTGCACATGCTCGAGATCAACTTTCTTGTTAGCATCCATAAGATCATATCTCTTGTTCGGAGGACACAGTTCATCTGCTGAAACATCAGGGTGCATGTTGTTGTTGTGCCATGATGATTACTGAATGATTACAATTGAGATGTTAGATAACACACAATTCATTTGACATTTTTGTCTTTTTCCACTCTGTTTCTATTTTATATATTCTGGCAATTCTTTTTAGAACATTATGTTTGTATCGTTTCTTTCCATGTGGCTCGTTCTTGCTTTTTCTAGCACATGCATACGCTTTATTCTTTTGATTTACCAATTTTTTTAGTGTGTTCTTGCAAATTCTTTTTCGTACACACTTGTTGATTTACTTTTTCGCGTATGGATTATTTAACTCTTCTTTCTGTTTTTAGAATATCCCTCACCAGGAAATATTTTTGACATGATAATCTTTCAAAGAATGATGATGATTTTCTTTTGATTTTAAAGCAATACTCTTTTATGAAAAATTAAAGAGAAATCATTTAACTTCTTAAAATTGTTTTGTGAAAGAGTATCATTTTGTCACAATAACAGATTTTGAGAACTTTTCTAGAAACTTTTGTCAAAAACATTCTTTATAAAGATAACATAGAAGCATGTAAAGCCATAACTGAATAGACACTAAGACACTCACTCCTCATTCTGTTCATTGCAGAAAACGGCAGAAGCCGGACATGACTTAGTCCACTTAAACAGTTGTGATTTGGATTAACAACTTCAAGTTTATAAAAACACTTTTGCTTTTACTTTTTGTTATGAATCTTAAACCATGAATACAAACACATCTAATTCAATAATTGAATGGACACTAGTCATCACTCTTCCTTCTGTTCAATTGCTGAAAATGGCTAGCCGGACATGACTTAGTCCACTTAAACAATTACGAATAGACATATATGACCCACAGCTTAGAATTCATGAAAACTTATTTTCTTTGCCAAAATTATTTGTCGTTTTCACAACACATGAGAAACTGATCTTTTTGTTCCACAGACATTCAAACATTAAGCATCACAAACATTAGGCAACAACATTATTTCTTTCTCAAACATCTTCACATTTCCACAAGTAAACTGTAAGGCCAGTTATCACATTTTTACTATTACTGAGTTTGACCATTTGACCTTTCCGAGTTTAATTTTTTTTTACTATTATGGGTTAACAATCGAATGTTTCTATGAACTTATTAAAACCAAACTCGATACATTGTATGATGATATTATTTCTAGATTAGCACTTTAAGAAAATAATTAAACTCGATAAAAAATCAAACTCGGTAATCTTCATCCGAGTTTCAAAACTATGTCTAATCTATTCATTCTCTATATCACTGTAAGGCCATTTATCTCATTTTTTTACTTTATCGATGCCTATATTATCTAAATGTGTATTATTCAACAAAATTCAAATCACACATAAAACTCCAGTTATTCTTCATCTTTACCGGTGTTTTAAAATTAAGGTAACCAAACCATCAAAGATCAATCAAACCGATAATCTACTTACATTGACAGTAAGAAATGAAATTGATTCGTTGTAATGAACATTAGAAAGCTTAGAATGAATTTCTTTCTCAAACTCGGGCAATGGATTCTGTAATTAATAAAAATGTGAAATTAAAAATGCACTCCCCTTTTTATACCACCGAAATATTTTGAAATTTGGGACACTTTTAGCCCCTGTCTGTAACTTTTTAATTTCATCAGTCCTTGTTTCTTGGACAAATTTGTGTATAATTTTCACAAACTCCCCCTTGAACAATGATTTTTTTTTAAAACTCCCCCTTGAAATGAAATCATGTAGAGTACATAGTCCGAAAATGAAGATGCTTTAAATAAAAACTCCCCCTTGAAACCATAGCATTTTTCAAATTCATTCTTTGTGAGAAATCATTGTTTTTATTAATGTTTGTGAATGAAAAATCTTAATAACTCCCCCTTAGATCATGATTCCGTATTTTCAATTTGAAAGCTTTTTATAAAAACTTGGAATCATGAAACTAAGCATGAGATTTTGTTAATTTAAGGTTTTTTTTATGAAAAATATGTCAAATCTTTTTGGTATTTTGAAAAAAATTTCTTTTGTTTTTGAAAAATTTATTTACATATTTTTGATGTATGAGCTTTTCAAGAAGATAACTTTGTCAGGCTTTCCAACTGAGTTGGAGTCATACATCTCATACCAATTCGATGAACTAAATACTCAAAGCGTTCTTTTGGAAGCGCCTTAGTAAATAGATCCGCTAGTTGGTATTCTGTCCCGACAAAGTAAATTTCCACAGTACCCTTCTCAACATGTTCTTTAATAAAATGATACCGGATGTCAATGTGCTTCGTCTTAGAATGTTGGAACGGTTGACATGAAATAGCAAGGCATATTGGAGTCAAAGTACATCGAATCCGATTTGTACTATATCCATAGTCAAGCAGATTGAGTACGCATCCAACATAATCTTGAGCACCAGCATAGCAGGACCATGGAAAACTTATTCAGGGCTTCTAGCAGTTGGACATCGCAGTAACAATCTTGTTTCTTTGAACTCCAACTCACAAGCTTTCCTCCTAGAAATTACAATCCTCCTGATGTGCTTTTACAATCATCTTTACATCGTGCATGGTGCGCATCTGAATAGGCAATTAGTTCAAATTCGGAATCCTTCGAATACCATAGGCCTATGTTATAGGACTGTCTTAGGTACCAAAAGATTCATTTTACCTCTTTGAGGTGTTTGACTGTAGAACGTGCTTGATAATGAGCACATACAAAAGTAGCAAATGCAATGTCTGGTCGACTGGATGTTAGGTACATAAGCCCTCCTATCATACGACGATAAGTCATTTAATCAGTAGGAGTGCCTTGTAAATCAGCATCCAGCCTCTTAGTTGCCATAGTTGTACTCATGGAGACACACTCATCCAGACCATGTTTCTTTAACAATTCAATTGCGTATTGTGACTGACTTATGAATATGCAACGCGGAGATTGATGAACTTGAAGTCCAAGAAAGAACTTTAGTTCACCCATCATCGACATTTCAAAATTATTTTTCATTAGATGAAAAATCGGATTGTTGTTCCAAAAACTAATGTCATCCTATTTTACTTGTCTCCAGAGGAGAATAACCACACATTTCCAAACGAAAAAACAAGTAATATGCTCCCCCGTGACGTCGTGTGAACAGAGTCGGGTCAATAATACCTTTAGTGAACCCATGTTCAATTAGAAAAAAGACAATTTGTCATACCACGCATGAGGTGCTTGCTTAAGACCATATAGAGCTTTTTTCAACCTATAGACATGATCTGGAAATTCTGGATTAATAAATCCTTCAGGTTGGCTGACATAGAGTTCTTCTTTCAAATTACCATTGAGAAAAGCCGTTTTGACATCCATTTGAAAGATAGTGTTATTCTTATGAGCATCATAAGCATTAAAACATCGTACAATGGCCCTCAAGACGAGCAACAGGAGCAAAATGACTCCTTCCAAAATCATGCCTTCTTCTGCTTATATCCTTTAGCCACCAGACGGAGTTTTGTTCCGAACCACTATATTTTTTGCATCACACTTCTCTTTCAAAGCCATTTTGAGAGCAATAATTGTTCCTTTTCTTTATGGTCGTGGTAATACGATGTTCCCAAACTTGAAGTCTCTTAAATTGATTCAACTCATCTTGCATTTTAGGACTCAATCCAACTGTGGTCTGCCATTGCTTCTTTGATATTCTTTGGTTCAATTGTAACTGACGGTTTTCGAAAAGCATACATGCATACTCAGAAATCTGTATTGTAACCTTGGCGAGTCATTTAAGGGGTTTAGATGGGACGCCATATCTTGGCTTTGAGGATGATCTTTTGTCCAATGTGAGTTGAGGGTGCGTTTGTTACTTGTGAAATTCTGCACATTTGTTTGGTACTAGGAGTCGTTGTGGTTGACTCAAATTTCCTCAAGACTTGGAGGATTTTATGGAACAAAACTGGTGCATTACCACTCAATACTCAGCCAGTGTCTTCTTGATTAAATTCCATCAGCCTCGGTTCAAAGAGATTAGGTAGAAGTTTGTTCGTCTAGATGTAGTGACAACAGGAGGAGCCTCATGCGTGTCAACAATGATTGAATATGTGGACAGTGAGTCTCATGTACTTGAGTCGGTTGTGCAACGGAATAGATGGGTGTATCAGAAGACTTCTGCTCATAATATTCTTCAAACATTGAACCGAACAAATTATCCAAATCTTCTTTGGATGGAGAATGCATTGGTTTTGCTGATGAATTATGATTGTTAAATCGTTGAAGTTCAGGTTCTAAACAATCGTGTTTAAAAGCCATAGCTGTGAGCTCGTTTCAACTTATACTGAAATAGTCTCTTTATCTTTTAGGTTCGTCAGTTTATAATTCAAAAAGCCTGTTAGATGATTCCGAAACCAATAAACACACCAATGTTCTGCTTTTGGTTTTTTTTCCAAGATATCTCAATCATTCGTTGGATAACACAGAATGAACCAAACACATAAAATATGCAAATAATTCGGTTTTGACGCGTAAACAGCTCATAAGTTAGTTTAGTGTTTTTGTAGTATCGTGTATGGATGATGATCCCGATTTTGAGTGTAAAAATGTTTGTAGCCACTGCTTCAGTCCCAAAGAAAATTCAGGGTAACCGAGGAGAAAAGAAATGCATTGTGGGGTGCAGCTCAACAAGGAGAGTACGATTTCGTTTCTTTTAAATACTCATTTGCTAAGGATTATTCATAATTTTTTTTGTGCGATGCCATGAATTGAAATTGTTAGCATGATGCCTAACTTTTTCCTAATGAGACTTTAAGCAGTCGTGTTTTTTGAATTCTGTACCATTGTCAGTACGAATCTTTATTAACTTGGCTTTGTAATTCAATTGAGCTTGTGCAATGGAATTTATTGATGATCTTTCTGGATTTCATCGTATCGATGCGAAAGAAAATTAACCATGTATATCATTAGAATAATCATCCACTATTCACAAGGGAATAATACCTCCTTTCATTAATTCGTAGCTACCTCATTGGACTGCATAAACTCATATGAAGATAACCCCAAACTTGGACTGATCACTTGGAACCTATTTTAGGTGGATGAGAAGCTTTCTTGTCTTTTTTCCCCTTTCACAAGACATAACAAGGTGATCCTTCCAATTTGAAATATCAGTAGGACGTATAACCACGTCAGTCTTGGTATGATCGTTTAATGTACCAAAAATTAAGTTGTGGTGACAGTCTTCTGGTTGCCCTATCCATGACTTTGTAGAAGTTGCTTTGGACCTGAGGACATCACGAGTGAAAGAAGCAGCCATCGTCAGAAATGAGAGATTGTTATACAAATTAGAATCGCGTTCTCCTGTGGAGCAAGTCATCTCCTTCCAGATTTGTACGTAACATGTTTATAGGAACAAAAAAGCTTGAACGAAAAGCCACTTCTAAATCTCCATCACAAAATTGTCCAACGCTAAAGAGATTATGTCCAAGACCTTCAACATAATATACATGACAAATAGTGATATTGCCATGTATATAATCGCCATATCCTGTGATTGCTGCAAAATTATCATTTCCAAAACGAAAGGTTCCCATGAATTTTTCAATAGAATTTCTCAATAGTGGCCGATCACCCGTCATATGCTTTGAACAACCACTATCAACAACCCACAGAACAATCTGAACTACCTGCATCACAGGAAGAGACAACACATGGACAACTGGGCAATTTGACTACCCATTTCTTAATTGAAACTGATGGTTTCTCAGATGAACAAGTGTTAGCAACATTCAGTTTTATGTTTACAGGAGTCCAAATAATATTTGATTGTGATTCAAACCACTTTTGCCAAATTCGACTTGTTCGAATCTTGTTCTTTATAAATGTGCTTAATGGTTTATCACGCAAATTTGTTTTCTTTATCCTAGACGCAGTAGAAACCTTATCCTTTGCTTTTGAGGCACTTTGTACATCAATCTTAGATTTGGAAACTACAAAAGTAGTATCTAGATTCTTAGATTGTGTCTTTTTCTTAGAAAACCTAGTCTTAGGAGCTACGTAAGTAGTTTCTAAATATTTTGGTGTTCTAGAATTAGTGGAGAAGGTTCCTCAAGGGTAAGCCGCTGAAGCAATCTGAGGTCACACAGATGATGCGCAATTTGGTTAAAAATCAATGGTGTGCAGCTCATAATGGTACCATCACAATGACCGCTGTCAAGGCTATGTCGAAACAACAGTTGATTGAAGAGTACGAGAATATCTGCAGACGTCTTGAAAAGGATCGTTTGTTGAGTGCTCAGTATAATCTATTTCGACCCAAGCCTGCTATTACTGAGCCTCCTTCTAAAAGACAGCGGGTTGAACGCGCTTCTTCACAGCCCTCTAATGTTCCTGCTGCTACCACACAACCTGCTGATGATCATGATTCTGCTGGTGGTAGTTCCGTTTTTCATCCAGCTTTTTTTTTCACTCCTCCTTTATCTGGCTCTGCTGCTCCCACTTCTGACTGGAGGTGTAGATTTGGTGTATTCCCGATTCAACGCCCCACTTCAGCAGCAAGGATTTCAGCGGTTCCACAACCGAGCAAGTGTGAGTTTTTTTCACCATTGCAATTCTGCTGATAGTTCTGACCCCTTCACCAGTCTCTACTGAACACACACCACTTGATGTTCTGTTTTGAACCCACCATCCAGGAGGTATTAATGTGTTTTTCTTGGATAGTATGAGGACGCGCCAGATAGGTAAGTCTCGCGTTGCTGCTGACATGACTCTATGATGAAGGTGCTAGCTAAGATTCTCTTTCGTCGTATATTTCTGTTGCTTGGTGTTGTGTTTTGTTGGACAATTCTTTCTGATGAATGGAAATTGTGATTCCGCAGGGTTTTAAGGTTTAAACCATTCTTGACTCTGTCTGCCGCATCTCCTCCTTGGTCTCTTCGTAAACATCAATTGGTGAGAATGATGACTCTTTATGT
The DNA here is from genome assembly GCA_026074375.1 of Tanacetum coccineum. Classification (NCBI taxonomy): domain Eukaryota; kingdom Viridiplantae; phylum Streptophyta; class Magnoliopsida; order Asterales; family Asteraceae; genus Tanacetum; species Tanacetum coccineum. The sequence continues at coordinate 20,690 of BQNB010060428.1, forward strand.
GATAAAACCGAGTTGAAGACATCTTCATTCTGATAGTGAGATTGTATGATGAAATGAGAATAATATTCTCCCCCCTCATCCAACTGGAGCATTTTCAAAGATTGGGATAATGGTTGATCTTTCCGCTTAGTAACAGTTATTAACATGTTTAAACATCAGGCGAACCGACGGCGAAGGTACATAAACCTACTTGAAAACAGATGTTAACCTTATTTTATCGAGAGGATCTCCTTCATAGCGACGACGTATGAATAGGTACTTTCGTTTAACACCCAGACGTCGATGTTGGACTTTAGACCTATGGAAGGATGTAAATCTGTTTATGGATTCAGTTCGCTCCAATTCTGATGACGTGAAGATTATTTTGGCGCACTCAAAGATGACTGGATTGTGAGCACTGGAAGTTGTATCCCAAGAGCTCTGTTCATTACTTGGACTTACCGAGTGTGAAAACTGTGTAATTTTGTGTACAAGGTCTAATCCTATCCGAGTACAACTGCTTGAACTGATTTTACGCCAACAAGCTCACAGTACCACCCTCATCCTAGTCGGGATGTTGTTTGTTAGCTTGGAATGATGTAAATTCATACAGTTCAAGCTGGCTTACGAGAATCCTTATGATTGTCCTTGCATCTGTTTTCCTATTTAAGTATGTGTTTTTTAAAGATTGAGATTTTGGAGTTTTGTCGAAAAGTGTCGAATTTATGAAAAGTGTTGAAAATAAGATTTAAAACCTTGGAAAACGTTGTATGAGCATACGGGTCATGTCGAAATTTCATGAAAAGTTTATACTTAAAATTTTTCCTAAAAACATGATTTTTGATTTTAAATAATACGACCTTCGTGAATGTTGGATTTTCAATGGATTTGTATAATTTGGCAATGGTAGGGGAGATGCCGGGGATTTTGGATACTTTTAGGATGTAGGATTTTGTAAGGGATATATCGGTGGTAGTGGCTCTTGGCATTTTGTCACCTAAACAATTTATCAACAACATAAAATGTTATACAAAAATATAATAAAGAAAATGAAATTAAGTTTTTGAAAAATGACAAATGTGGGACAAGGATTACTTCGACACTAAAAATAACTCCTAAGAAGTGATCCATGTGTTCCTTAATTTATTTTTGACTTAATCTCGGATGTCGAAAAATATATATTAGTTGTATATTTCAACATCAAGACCACAAATCAAACACTCCCTTATTAATATGAAATTTGTTTAAGCTTGTCAAAAACCATATGTCAAGTATATATCATGTTGACAAGTATAAGTTTATTATTTTTAACTTGATAAAAGTTAAGTGGTGTTTGTTTTTATTCAAAAATCGTGTTTTAAAAGGTTGAACCAAACGCCCCTTTATTTCATACTAATCGCAAAATATATCAACATATATATGAATTATATATCTTGATGACTTATACAAGCTAGTTAAGTGTTTACACAAGTGACAAAACTATGGTGATGGTCATTTCGACTCTAAAAGTTGATCCTAAGAAACTAACCAAACACCCCTTTATTTTGATAACACATTTTTCTATTGATTCGAAAAGTATACATTTAGGAATGTACGTTTTGATGGACAAAGTAATGTTGTTTTACCATGTTTTTGGCATGAATCAACAATGTATAAACTTTGTTTTAAGATTAGAGAAATATGTATGTATATTTACGAAAATTTCGAACAAAAAAAAATTTTGTGACTCAATTAGTGTTTTGATTCAATCTTATCAAGAATGTAGTGTTCCTATGACTACGGGTATCATTATAGTTATGGAAATCCTAAGCTAAAATAAAAAGTATGAAAATGATGAAGAACACCCAATTTTGATTGAAAGCAAAATTGGATGAAATCAAATGAAAAGAATGATGAAAAACTTATAATAGATGTTGTTGATCGATTAGTTATTGATTACCCCTTGCGAATTTTGGTTAATTGGATGATTTGAAGTTTGATTTTTGAAGGTTTTGGTGAAAATGGTTTGTTCACAGCAGGTGGAAGAGGAAAGAAGAAAAAAATTGGTGTTTGGGTAAAAAAATCCGTCTGAAATGGTGTTTAATTTTTTTTGCCATAGCGCGTCCCCTTAATTAATTAAGGTAGGCCGCCCAATTTACAAACGCCGGTAATCCCCTTAAATTAAGGGGGCCGCCCTCTGAGAAAAAAAAATTCTTTGATTTTTTGCCAGTTTTTGTGAGAAGGAATATTGAAAAAAAAATTCTTTGACTATTTCGGACGAGATAATCAAGACGTCAATTTGAGAGGTGATTTAGAGATGAGTTTTCTTGCAAGGAGGAGGAATTAATTTCTTTGATAAGAAAATTAATTAATTCGATTTGAGACGAGAATGGATAGTGAAAATAATGAAATAGCAAGACGTAGTTGAGAATATCAACAAGTTGATTTCGATAGACGTAGATGATGGTTGACATGGATCCGAGACGATCGTTGGAGTCGAAGGGAGTTTGTTTCATCCATAGTGTGTCTATGATCTTCGCGCGACTAATCCTACTTCTATGTTAATTGTTAACCACTAGCTTGCTCTTCTTCATCTTCGTGAGTTTGCTATGTGGTCATAGAAGATTTCCATTTTGTAGACGAATGACTATAAACTATACGAAAGAATAGTTCATAGTGAACTAGTCTCTTCAAAGCTAGAGAACCAACAAATGGAATCTCTAGAGACTACACTATTTTCTAAGAACTAATTATACTACAATGTCATAGTAATACATATATATTTGCTTATAATCTATATTCTACGAAGATGATAAGTGACACATACCTTAGTCTTTAGAATTATCTTCATCAATGTCTTCATAATGTAGATGATAAGGGTTCATAGGAACCTTATCATGAGTTCCTTAATCCGTAGATAAAGAATGTTTGTAGAGAACACACCACTTCAAAGATTGTGATGGCTTAGCCATTTGGTCCCCAATGTTTCATGTATCCGAAGTTATTGTTTCCGCATATGTTTTGCATTTGGTTTTGGCACATACATGGTGAACAACTTCCACATTGAGTGAAACTAAGTGGATGTGAATGATTTATTAAGTGATTAGGATAGTTTTGTCTACCTTGGTCTCTCCTAGGTTGAGGTGTTTTAGACCGAGGACGAGGATTATTAGTCATTCTCGAAGGTGGAGTTTTAGACCTCATTGTGGGTTTAGTAAATCCGACTTCGGGTTTTAAGGAGAGTTTGTAAAAACATTTTTCCTCATCATTACTTGCAATAGGAATTTTAGTATTATTTATAAGTATAAATTTTGGGTTTGATTCTATCAATTTTTCTTTTGACTCGACTTCTTGAGCTTTTACAAACTTTACTTGTTTGGTTTCACTAGGTGATCCTTTGGTAAAATTAAAACCTAATCCGGATTTATCTCCGGAAGTCTTTTGAGAACTTATTATTTTCTTAAGTGAGTGACTACTATTATTAAATTGATTTAGCCTAGATATTTCATTTCTAAGGTTCTCATTTTCAAGCTTAAGTTCTTGACATAATTTACATTCTTCAATTACTTCCTTACCTTTTTCTAACCTAGATAATTTATCTTTTAGTTCTAGTACTTCATTTTCTAATTCTATTTTAGCTTGTTTTAGAGTTTTATTTTTGGCCATGACTTTTAGTCCTAATTTGCATAGTTTACTATATTCACTAACTAAGTCATTTTCGTCTAGTAATGATTGGTCATCACTAAAGTATTCGGTTTCGGAAAGTACCTCATTTGAAGCTTTAACCATAAGACACTTTTCGTCATTTGTCTTTTCCTCTTCATCATCGTCGCTATCACTCCAAGATCCTCCGACGAACGCCCTTTGATTTTGATATTTTAATTGTTTCGGACATTCTCCGATGAGATGATTTGGATCTCCACACTTGAAACATTTTCTTTCACTTGTCTTATTTTTGTCATCTTTATTTCTTTGGAATGATCTTCTTTCTTCATATGGTTGTTTTACGAATCGTCCTTGTCTTTTGGAGAATTTCTTGAAGTTTCTTACGGCCATGGCGTATTCTTCATCTTTACTATCGGAGGTTGAACTATCTTCATCACTAGATTCCTTTCTAGCTTTTAAGGCAATAGATCTACTTTGTTCTCTTTTGATTTTGACGGTTTCGGAGTCTTTCTTGATTACTTCTTCATAGACTTTTAAATTTCCAATAAGTTCGTCAAGTGAAAGAGTTGTTAGATTCTTTGATTCTTCAATTGCCGTGACTTTTGCGCGCCATTTAGGATGCAATGCCCTAAGAAACTTCCTAACACAATTCTTGCTAGAAAAACCTTCATCAAGTGCTTTTAGACTAGTAATAATAGTGTTAAATTTAGCAAAAGCATTATCTATTGATTCCTCTTCCGGAATCATGAATTGTTCATATTGTTGAACAAGAAGATCTATTTTATTTGCTTTGACTTGATTATTACCTTGATGAGTGATTAACAAAGTATCCCAAATTTCCTTTGCGGTTTGACACATAAAAATTCTTTCATATTCTTTACGTGGTAAAGCATTATAAATTACCATTTTGGCTTCATTATTTTTAGCAAGTTTCTTTTTAAGATCATCATTTTGTTTGTGAAAAGATACAATTTCATCCTTTTTAGTTTCGGGATTAAATTGAATGGGAGGAAAATCACCATCGGTAATAACATGCCAAAGATCTAGATCTTTTGACTTCACATAAGTTTCGAATCTATTTTTCTAATAAATAAATCCATCACTTTCAAATAGTGGTGGTCTTTGAATGGATTGCCCTTCTAAATATTTTTCCGATTCCATAGATCGATTCAAGTTTTAAAATACAATTTATTTTAAAAATCTTGTTTAACGTGGCTCTGATACCAATTGTGGAAAACTAGAAGGGGGGTTGAATAGTTTACCGCTTTTTAAATTTAAGTTTTATGTATATTTGTAAAACTTAGATTCGACCTTTTTGTGAATTTAATGTTTGCACAATATGAACAATGTAAATATATGAAATGATAAATTAAGACAAAAGATAAGATTAAGAACAATCAAACCACAACACGAGGATTTATAGTGGTTTGGTAACGAAGCACCTGTTCGCCCTACTACACTCCCCGAGCACCAAACTCGAGAGTTTTCTTCACTATGTCAACAAACTCCCTCATGGCGGAGAAAACCGTACACAACGTTGGTTACACTAACTTTGCTTATATCAATTTACGACACTAAGTAGATATGTCGAGTTATAATATTAGCTAGAACCATATCTATCACAACACAATCTTCACGACTTGTTTACGGACCTTCACAAGCCTTCACGGACTTCTTTACAACTTACAACTTCCGACCTTTATTCACACATAATTATATCTATAAATACCTAACACTACTTGGTAAGATACAACGATTCTACTATACTTGAAAGATCCAGATTAGCTACTACACCAACTCAAGATTACAATTGATTTACAAATATGTGATCTGAATGCAACAAGATTGTTGTGCACACTAGGGGTAGTACTCTTCTTGATGGATGGAAGTATTTCTTCTCTGCACTGAGGGAATATAGCTTGGATCATTGGAAACAATCTTTTTATGAATTAAATGATCAACGGATATTTAGAGAGGGTTAAGTGGGTTGTTTTGAGCAGAAAGAATGAGTGCAAAAGGTATAAGAATAAAATGTTGGGGAATAGTACGTATTTATAGGAAAGAAATGTGAGTGGGAGTCTATGGTCGGCCCCTGAAATAGGGTGTCGGCGTCCCTTATACTTAAGGGGCGCCCCTTTTCAGGGAGCTCCTCTTTTTTGTCTATCCATGGGGAAGTGTTTATGGACTTTTCTAGCCATTTTAGGTTCAAAATTTTGAAATTTAAAATGTTTATTTTGAATAAAACATTTCTTTTAAATGTAGAAAAAGTGTTTTGTAAGTTTATAAACATGTTTACAACATTTATAAAAGTTTGAGGTTGAATAAAAATTTCTTTTGATCATAAAATCTATTAAGCATTTATTTATTCATACATTTAAGTGATGTAATTGTTTAAATGAGAATTTACTACTAAATACTTGTTTACGTTTAATTTTACATTGAACGTTTTTATATTTTGTGATTATCAAAACGTAAAGATGTGAAAAAATATTATTAATGTTTTTAGGCATTATATTTTATCAACATATAGTATCGTCTACGAGAATGTGGATTATTTATCTTTGACTTTTGAGCTCTTACTCATTTCTTTTCGTCGGTTTCTCGCGGGGTATTTTGGCCGGTTGTATCGTTAAACAGTTTGAGGTGTTTGAGCTGTATTGTGTTGATGTCGCACTTTGCCCAAGTGTTTTTGAGTCGTTTTCGCGTAATTACCACACAACCATAAAATGAGATAAAGTGTTAATAATGAGATAAAGTCTTGGTAACAAGATGGCGGTTTTTGTAATGAGATTAACGGTATGAGATAATGAGTTTGGAATGATATAGATTTGGAATGGGATTTTGGAATGATAAAATGAGGATTTTGCGTGAGTTAGCGCGAAACCTTGTACTATATAGATAACTTGAGTGACAAAGTATTGATATAGTGAGTATATATTAGGTCGTTGCCGGGTACATTGTACGCTTGCGTAGAGATTTATTGTGTTCTGCTTTATTGAGATTGTGGTTGCTTTGATTACGGATTGAGGTGAGTTCTCGTAGCCCCACTTTTTACTGGTTTTTCCGTTAGGGAATGATACTCAAAGGGTTTTGAAAATGTTTTGATATTTGATCTGTGCGAAACTGTGTGTTTTATTTTTGGGATTAAGTTTGTGTTATGACTGCTATCTGTGAATATTATGGTGATGCTGTATTGTTTGGATTGGATGGGTAGCCTACCCAGTATTTGTGTAGGATTATTAGATCAGGATGGGTACGCCTCTACCCAGTTATTTGTGTGATTATTAGAGCGATGGGAAGCCTACCAGGGTTTGTGTGTGGTCCTTGCCTTATTTTTAGTACTCCGCTGGTTAGGCCTCTTTAAATTATGCGTACGTGAATATGGTTATTGTTTGCGTGATGCTGTGTTGTTGCATATATTCACTTGTCATATAGCACTATTGTCTCGGTTGGATGTAATTTTGCCATTGTTCGACCCGATGTTGATAACAACTTTGTTATCAATAGTACCCACTTGAAAATGATTTGGGAAAATAAATTCGATGGTTATCTGCGGGCCGATCCGCATGACCACATCCGTGAATTTCTCGCAATCTGCGACATGTTCAAATATGGTGAAACTCAAAGTGAAGCTGTCAAGCTTTTGATATTTCCCTTTTCCTTGTGCGATAAAGCTAAAACCTGGTTTAACGAACTTAATGAAGAGTCTATAACATCGTGGGAACAAATGAGAAGAGCTTTTATAAACAGATTCTTTCCACCTTCGTTATTTAACCGTCTTTTACTTGAAATCAGAAATTTCTCTCAAAACGTATGTGAAAGTCTAACCGACGCTTGGTTACGACTGAAGAACATGCTTCGAAAATGCCATGGGCATGGTCTGACCAAAGGAGCTATTATTTAAATATTCTATCATGGTCTAGACGAATCCACTCAAGCAATCATGTACGTAACTGCTGGAGGAATCTTCCTCTACAAAAGTCCGAATCAAGCTTTTTAATTTCTTGATGTCAAAGTCCTTTTTAAACTTGATTGGTCCACTAAATCTCAAAACGAACATCATCAAAAATCTGTTGCTTACGTCGATGGAAGTGATAGTAATGATGATAATTCTCAATTACTAGAAAAATTGGAAGCTCTAACTATAAAAATAGATTCTCAATTCCAAAGCTTAAAAGAGGAGATGCATGAGATGCATAAGAATTATAATAACAGCGAAGGTGACTACGCTTTTAAGAACGGTGACACGTCGATGTGTGAACGTCATGAAGCAAATTACATCCAATCTGAAGGTTATCAAAACCGAAATACTCATGAGTCATATTTTCACCAATCCCATTATGATCCTAAACCGAATAATGATTATAAGAAATCGCTCACAGAGTTAAACAATGATGTGAGAAATGATCTCGAACATTTCAAAAGTTGTATCCGTAGCATAAGAATTGTTCATGATAAACTTTTTGACAGAGACGATCAATCTAAAACAGATCTCAAAAAATCGATCACTAAATTCTTGGACGGTCAAAGAGTTACAAATATGTTTTTTAAAAACAATGTTAGTGATATGATTATAAAGATGAAACAAAACAAAAAGAATTGTCAAACCAAAATTAAAAACATGGAAAGAAAAATGGATGAGTGGGAGAAATCTCAAAACATATCTTTAGAACAAACCGATAGGACTGAACCACCACCTCCTCCTCAAGCTCATACCGAGCATGTGAATGTCGTATTCACCAGGAGTGGAAAGTCCGATGATTCTTTGAAAATCCAAAAAGATCCACCACCTCCTATTATCGTTAACAATAAAATCGAAAAAGATAAACCTATTAAGACATCAAAAAAGGGCTATCACATTGTGAAAACAAACGAATATCCATTCTGTGAGTACATGCTAAAAATACCATACCCTGAACGTTTAACGGTGGATCATTCCCACTTGAACTGTATCATGAAGGAATCTTAAATCGAGTTAAGTATAATAATAATAATAGTAGTAATAGTAAATAATAATAAACCTATATAAAAAAACTAATATATATAACAAAAAATTTGCAGTTTGATGTGCATGGGTCCATGTGTTTCTCACTCGATTTCTGCATCCAAAAAGAAATTTATCGAACTTTGTGGGTGTGTTCGTTGGAAACCCTCACGAAACTATAACTCGTACACTCGGGACACCGAGGGGTTTAAAGGCTTGTTGCATGCGCTAAATGCAACCGTGGTGCCTACAAAAGTGCGCTTTTGTATTTAATATTTTTCTTGTAGTTGTGTCTATTTTGCAGATTAAATAAAACAGGTGGAGTTTGGAATGGTGGTTGGCATTTTACACTTGGAGACTTATATAATTGGAGTATTATATTACATGTGGTAGAATACACATGCTTGGCGTTTCGTTTTGTGCCATATCCTTCATAATTCAACCAATAACTTAAGAACCCCGGGAAGTACCGTTTTCCCTTAATTTTCCCTATTTTTTATATTTATCAGTTCTCACATTTAGGGCAATGTTCAACTTAAGTGTGGAGGGGTAGCAAATAGGAAAACTTAATCATGTCCCTCCATGTTTGCCCTGCAGAAATTTTCAAACTTTCAACTTATATTTTCTAGAAAATTTAAAAATTTATATATTGTCTTTTCCAAAACTTAAAAAATTGATACGCTAGTAGGTAAATTCAACGGATTGACACTTAGAGCTAGCACAAAATACAGACACTAAAATTGTGAGAAATTTAGCCATAAAGAATTCGAGTATCCACCTTTGATACCTAAGATAATTGATGCATTTAGCTTGTTCGAGTTAAGGTTTGAATGCAATTGCAAGTGTGTCATCCGTCGTTACGGCTGTGTATTTGTAGTTTGTCACCTTTTCTAGAGCAGTATTGGTTGAAAATTATATGAGTGAGCCGATAATTTAGTAGCTCTAGAACTTGTGCTTGATCATCATTTAATAGACCGCAGTGAGGTTAATTTATAGACAAAGTCGTATGATAAGAGGTGAAATAAATCACTATGCAATCATGTATCTGCATCACTCGCTTTTAGTGTTGAGATCCCTAAAGTATCCTAAGAGCAAGAAAAATGTGCTCAAAGAAGTTTTGTGCCAGCCTTAGTTATCACAGTATCTGGGATGAAAAGAAATCTTCAAAAAAAGAAAGAGAAAAGAGAAAGAAATAAAGTTCAAAGTATAAGGCGAAGTTCTGGCACACAGAATCAAGTGTCTACTATTCACCCTCATCATTATCACGTTTTGCCTCTTTGAGATTTCTGTCTAGGTGCTTACGCCGCAACGGGCATGTTTGTGTGTCTAGTACAAGCATATGGTAGCGACCTAGATTATGTCTGTGCAATTGAGTGACTTCACAAATATAAAACCCTATCTGAGTGACTCGTGTGAATTAAAAACAAACACTTTTCCTTTGTGAGGTGCTCGTTATATGTCTATGCCTGAAAAGCTATAAAATCGATAAACATTTGTTAAAATTATAAATCTATTTTTCTCCATGTCACGATAAATGATCTTGTTTTCTCGCTTTAATTGCTTGAGGGCAAGCAATAGCTAAGTATGGAGGGATTTGATAACGCCTTAATTATACATGTTTTCGGCGGCGTTATTTATATATATTTGATCATTTCTCGTGAACTTTCGGTACTTAATCAATTATATTTGCTATTATATGTTCTAGGTACGTGTCGTGGAAGAATACGGAAGAATACACGAAGATTTGAAGCTTAAACGAAGAAATAACTAAAGATAAGGATCTCTCAACACCTGTTCACTGTTTTGGTCATAACTCGGTCATACGAACTCCGTTTGACGCGATTCTAGTGGCCACACGAAGAGAATTCAATTATCTACAACCTTGAAAATTTTACCCAAAGTGCGACGCACTTTTGAGTCTGTGGAAAAATTTAAAGCAATTAAATAAAGTGTTAACTCCCTAAGTGTGGCGCAAAAATAAGTTTGTGCGTCGGTTTTGTCCCCCCGAACAGCCTATAAATAGCCCTCTTGGCTCCCTCATTTCATACACTCTCATACAAATCAATTTCATTCGTGTAGAACACCTAGAGTGGGGATTTTTTGGGATAAAGGCTTGAAAACCCTTGTTCCGAACATCCCTCTACGCCACCATCACCCTCATACCTCATCCATCAATTTCCAAAAACTAACAACCCATATACTTGGAGAATTCACCATAATTCTTCTAAGAACTCATATTAAAACCCGTTTCCAAACACCCCCTTATCCGTATACCGTTGTGTTGTTGCTGAATTCCCAGAGGTTTGGTGATATATTTCGGTTAATTATAGAAGTATAGGGTGTAGGCTTGATATTGGAATCATTGGTTGATGTTGGTATTGGTTGTTGAGTCGAATATTTGGTTATTTGATCTTTTGTTCTCATACACTTCTGTTTACAAATCGTTGGTACATTCTTATCTATATTCGTGATGAAATATTATGAGTTTATCATTTATAATATGGTTGTTATGAATATGAGCATGGAGTAATCCTTTTATGTTTGTTTGGGCAATATGTGATCTTGGATATGGAGCATTTGGATATGTGTTTATTGAAATGGTTATACATATTTTATACAAGAATATAGGCCGAAAGGGTTCTTTTATATATGTGTTAAATCATTCCCATAAATATATTAGTTATAATAACTTATAAATGCCGAAAAGATTTGTTGTTATTAATCGATATAATCACTAGTTACAAATAAAGGCTGCAAGGATTTGTAACTTGTGATATCTTTATTCTCTAAACTTATAAACACTGTCCTAAACACTTTATTGTCTTAGTGATCATTGCCTAAACAAACATACATTAATCATTTGATTGAATCATCTTTTAATCACTTTCTTTACAACATTCGATATATGCAAGATTTGGTTAATTTGATCCGTGACAATATTATTAACCTTAGCACCATAATTACAAACTGTGAAAACTTTAATTCTTGTGGAACGACCTAGACTTACCTAAAGCTATACTATACACGAACGGGTATACTTCCCGAGTGTTATGTTTTTAGTAAAAATCAATATTTCTAGTATCATAAATTTAAAGCTTTGAAAACACACATCATCAGTCATCAAACATAGTATCACACTCAACCAACTGAAGTTTATCAACCATATCAACACTACCAATCAAGCACTCCAATAACCCAACAACTTATTCAGTCACCTCCACTTCAGAGCTATGCACCTACAATTGTTCAACAACCACCAACATTTCAACCTGGTACCGGACTTGCTATACCAACCTTTCTTCCAACAGATGATCCAATAGCCAGTCTCAACAAAGCTATGATCTTTTTGAGTTTGGTGTACCACTCAAAAATTTCTCCCACAAATAACCAACTTCGAACTTTGTCTAATCCAAGAACTCAAGCTACAATTCAAAACGGCCAAGTTACGAATGTTCAAGGTAGACAGTCTCAAGGTTATGCGCGCAATGCTAGAAACAATCAAGCTTTAGGAGCAAGGGTTATCAATACAGTTGGAAATGCAGGAGAAAATCAACCAAGGGTAGTCAGATGTTATAACTGCAATGGTGAAGGTCATATTGCTAAGCAGTGTACTCAAACAAAAGGGTAAAAGATTCTGAATGGTTTAAGGATAAGATGCTACTTGCTCAAGCACAATAAGTAAGAGTTGTATTGAATGAAGAGTAACAGGATTTCTTAGCTAACAGTTTAGAAGAAACTGATGGCTATGAGGATCTCTAGTTACAAGCTACAGCAAATTTCAAGGCAGACCACGTTGATGCATATGATTCAGACTGTGATGACGAAGCTACAGCAAATGCAATCTTCATGGCAAATTTGTCTCTTGTTGGTTCTCTCAATGATGACACGGTTGAACCACGTTATTATTCTGACATACACTATGAGGTACCTCATTACGACACTTATCATGATTCTGATATGCTTAATTCAAATATACAAGAGCTGGGATTTACTGAAAACATTGTATCCAATAATGAATCATATGATGAGCTTACGAGTAACAGCAATGTTATATCTTATACTGATTATATGCTTACTATTGGAAACGATGAAGATAACTATGGTCCTCCTCTTGTACAAAAGAATGATATGATGTTGTCTGTAATTAAGCAAATAAAATCTCAAGTAGAAAAATATAACATGGTAAATCAAGAGTCAAAAAGTGTGAATGAATCATTAACCAACGAGCTTGAATGATACAAAGACAGAGTCAGGGTTTTAAAATATGCAGTTAACGATGGTAATTGTAAACAGGAAGCATATCTAAGTCGTGAATTATACACTGCCATTTCTGATCGTAATAGAAAAGTATCTGAATATGAAAAACAAGTTTTTTCTCAAAAACTAAAATGAAGAATTTAAATAATCAGATTGCTTTTCTAAAGAAGAATTTTAAAACACTCAAACAAGAGTCTTCTGAAAATATGAAAAGAACATAAGTGAGATTGTGGATTTGGAAAAAGCGAAAAAGAAACTTGAAAACATTGTTTTTAAAGTTGGTCAATCTGCTCAAACTATGCATATGCTAACAAAACCCCAAAATTTTTATAATGAAATACATAAGATAGCTCTTGGTTATCAAACTCCTTTGTATCTTTCTCAAGCTCGACGGAAACAACCCGCATTATATAATGGAAATGTGTTGATTGATAAACATAATCCTATATCTATGTGTGGTTATGAGGAAACTTTGATACTTGCTGAAGAGAGTCGGTTAAAAATGATTGAAAAACAAAGTGTTGGTAATACTAAACCGATTGATTACTTCAAATTAAACAAACTCTATGAGTTTTATGTTCCACAAACACAATTGTTAGCAGAACAATTATATTGGTCCTCAATACTAAGTCCTCCTGTACCTGTTTCAAAACCCAAAGTTTTTCCTAAAAAAATCCCATCAACTAGTCAAGTTCTCAAGAATCTGAACAGTGCATGAGATCTTCTCACTAAGTTTGATGAATGCATCAAGAGAAGAACTACGTTGTCTCCTCATGAGATTGGTAGCTGGGAGCAATCGGATATAAAAGGTGTTTTTAAAAAAGATGTCATACCATTTTCTGAAAACCTGAAAGAAACTTTCAAACTTTTTGAAAAAGGATTTTTTTTATTACAGAGGTTAAAGAAATGAAAGATATTTTTGAACAAATGAAAGACGAGGTTGATCAATGTTCCGTGGCAAAAAAAAGAGTTTTGAAATTGAAAAGAAACAACTTTTAATCAACAACGATAGACTCTTAGAAGAAAATATCGCTAGTGATATTATGAGCACTTGCGTTCGTTGAATGAAGTTGATAATTGTGGAAAGTCTAAAACTCTTGACATTGTGCTTTTAGATCTTCAAGAATCAAACAAATCATTGTGTGAACTGCGAAAATGTTTTGAAAAACTTGAGGAATACAACATTACTCTTGATATTCACTACAAGAAAAACGTGTATTTATGAGGGTGAAAAAGTGTGTCAAATACTCAAAATCCCGTGTCAAATACTATTTGGAACGAGTTTGGCACGCTTTTGGCATCGTCCTAAATATGAGGGTGCCAAATACATTTGGGTCAATTTAAAACTGTGCCAAATAGTATTTGGTACGGATTTTGGAACGGTTTTAATTTTTTGTGCCATATGTCTTTGTTTGGCACGGTTGGTAATTTACCGTTCTAAATGCGCATTCGACACTCATGTCTCCTTTGCCAACTACTTATTTGGCAATTGGCACGGTCTCATATTCCATGCCAATTTCTTATTTGGTACACTCTCTCACCTCGTATACGAAAAAGTATTTAGCACAATTTCATCACCCTTGCCAAAAGTATCCGATACATTTTCATTCATGGTGCCAGATTTGGAACAATTTGCTTCATTTTCGCAAGATTTTGGCATGATTAAGATCTTCCTGCCAAACTTATTTGGCATTAGTTTTGCAACAATAATAAATTGTAATTGGGAAGATTTTTGCTCCTCAATACAAAAGGACTAGCATATTAAAATCGTATCACTATAAAATTATGTTAAAAGAGAAACATAAATACAAATCAACTTGCATTGCTCTTTTAGAATTTGTCATTACAAGACGATGAATCCAATATAAAAAAATGACATGAACAATATTCAAACTCTATTATAAGTATGCTAAACATGATTAATACTCATCCCGCAGCTGCCACGTTGTCCGAATTAGCTCATGTGTTCATATGCCCTACAAATAAAAAAAATTCAAGCACAAGTAATTTGGTTTAAACATGACCAAAGTTAGATGTTACAAAGTATTGACTTAAAGAAATAACAAGTAGAAACATATAAAATGAATGGAAAGTTCTCTTACGAACCTAGTATCTGAACAACTTTTACGCACTCGACATGTGTGACCTCGTGCGCCTGTAATTTAACACAATAATCTTACGTCATATTGTTAGGTATGACGATAATGTTATAATCATAGTAACAACTCACTGTCAAAATAAAGAATAGAAACTCAATACGGAAATAGCGCTTACAGTGTGAAAATCACAAAGTTTTCATCTCATATTCTCTTAGATCAATGTAGAAGGGTTTGGACCTACAATATACACGCAATCATAAAACAATGTTATATACATACATGGAAATGAAAATTAACAAGACTATAATAATACATTCAAAACAAATTAACAAATATCTACTTATCAGTGGCGGAACCAGGAAGTTAGAGGACGGGGGGCAAAAAAAAATTCTTGACAAAAGTCGTTTTGCACACAAAGATGAAGACGGAGATATAAGGTTTTTACACTGTTTTGCTTTAACATGAGGGGCAATTTGATTTTGTGGTGGGGTGCACTTTAAAAAAAAGTTCAATTTTACACTAAAAATCGATGTTTTTTGGCGAATTATGGAGGGAACCGCCCCCCCTACTTTGTAAGTGGTTCCGCCCCTGCTACTTATTAAAACTTGATCAACTGCGTAATAAGATAATGCTTGGTATAAAATGAGACTCTAAACATTGCAACCATATCCAATGCATACTTTAGATATTGAAAAACGAAAATCAAAATCGCATATGCATTATAATACGTTTCTTGTTCCGTTGCATGATAAATGCAGTGACGATTGTACGTCACCCTTTAACATGCATAGAAGCTGCCTTTCTTTCAATTATGACCTTTACCTTCAATGTTGTTGGGAATTGCATGACAGAAACCTTCAAGGATACGAGGAAGAACTAAAGAGAAAATTTTACTCTATAAAATAATACTAATAATCATATGTAGTTTTTGTAAGGTTGTGGAGACAAGATATAAGAATGTCGTACCTTTTTCAAAGGAGCAAAAGTGGGACGGCGGTTTAGGGTTGAGGAGAAGACGCTTTAGTTAATGTGTGAAAATATTGGGTTAGGCCCATAATTTAAATAATAGGGTTTGCCTTGTGGAGGGATATATGAGCGGGAGTATTAAGTTAACTAAAATTCACTAAAATTTTAGTATGTTGAGCGGGTAAATTTTAGTATATTAAATTCACTAAAAAAATTTCTATGCAATTATATTGAGCAGGTAATACCATCTCGGACCTGTCTCGCCCAATTAATATATATACACATACACAAAAATATCTATAATTATATAG
>BQNB010060429.1:0-36930 GCA_026074375.1 Tanacetum coccineum
TCCAAAAACGCAACCAAATTATGAGTTTTAGCAAACTTTGGGGTCGACATTGTGATGGGTTTTGATGATTAAAGATGAAATTGAGTTATGGTTTATGATTAAAGAATGTATCAAGGTGTAAAATCGATTGAATGAGTGATTGAAACCCTTAATCGAAGTATTTATGAAATCACCCTTAACAACATTAACTAAAACTGGCATCATTAAGTTAAGCCTAACAATATTAACTAACCCAGTAGTATAAAGTTATGCCTAACATCATTAACTTATGCCTAACAACAGTAAGTAAATGCCTAGCAGCATAAACTAGTACTTGCAGCAGTAAGTTTAAGCTTAGCTGCATTAACTTTGATACACCAGCATTAACTCCAATTTCATTCCAAAAAGCATTTCCATCATGAATTTTGATTCTCACAAGCTCTCTTTCTGTTTTTAATCTTACAATATCTCTCATTTCTTTTTCTCACCAATTCACTCTATCTATTTTTATATCACACAACTCTCTTTCTATTTTTCAGCTCACTATATCTCTTATTTTTTTTCTCACCAATTCACTCCATCTATTTTTATATCACAAATCAAGAGCCCTAACAGATGGTTTGGTATAAAATTCCATCAATTCCTTTAGTTTCATGTTGTCCTCCCCACTTCTAAGTATGTTAACTCTTGAGAGAAGGGGATCATTGGACTATTTAGATGCAGCCTCAAACCTAATTTGAGCTTCTACACCCCCCAATATGGTATCTTGGCACCTGGGACCACTACCTGAGCCAGTTCCCTGAGGAAGAGACTCATTAAGTGTTGCCATAGATTGGGTCCTATTTATGTTACCACTGTCTTGCTTTGCTTCTAAGCTAGAAGCAGTAGTGACAGCTCTTTCCATTCTGTCTTCCGACTCCTTAATGTCAGTCTCATCTGTTACAAGGGGAATAGGTCCACTAGACTGAGATATCTTAGTGGTCCTTTTAGCTTTCCTAGGTTTTTTAGTCTTTTTGGGTTAAGATAATGATGGAATAGTGATTGGTTCAAGATTAAATAGTGAGACAGTTATGGATGTGTGTTGGGGTTCAGTGGGATTTCCTGACCCTTCACCCACTTCTGCTTGATTGGTTTAACATTTTTAATTTTGATAACATTATTAAATGCAACCAGCAGCATTAAGTATACTTACCAGTAGTAAGTCACTCTAACAGCACTAACTTGAATTTCATCCTTAGCTGCTGTTCCATTCCATTCCAAACATCTTTTCATTAATCAAGACTTCATAATTAACTTCCCCTTAATCAATACTTCAGAGGTTGATCATTCCAATACTTGCAATCAGATACTGAAATCTGCTAACATCAAATGCCTTTATGAGTAAATCAGCAACATTGTGATCAGTGTGAATCTTGATCACTTGAATTAATCTTTCTCATATGAATCCCTAATGAAGTGATGTCTAATCTCAATGTGCTTAGTCTTTGAGTGAAACATGGCTCTTAACAATGCAGATGGTGCCTTTCATTTGTCTCAATGAAAATCTTGTGTTCATGAAATTGTATCCATAACGCATTTATTTTGAATCCATAACACTATCCTATACATCTAAGCAGCTACATATTCTGCTTCAGTAGTAGAGTTGGCAACTATAGTTTGCTTCTTACATTGCCATGAGATCAATCTCCTCCTAAGAAATTGACAACCTCCTGTTGTGGATTTCCTGTCTAAACTTGCACTAGCATAGTCACTATCATTATAAGTTTCCAAGTCAAATGGTGAGTCCTTAGGATACCAAATGCCCAATTTAGGTTGACCTTTCAAGTATTAAGATTCTATTTCACTCATGAAGATGTGAACTTAGGTGTGACATGAAATCTTGCACAAGCACATACATCAAACATTATATCAGGCCTAGAAGCTATTAGATACATCAATGATCTAATCATTGATCTATATAAGTGAACATCAACATCTTCAGCTTCTGCATCTTTGAGCAATGGCTTTGAAGTCTTCATAGGAGTACTTGCTGTCTTCATAGTTAAAAAACCAAACTTCTTCAAAATTTCATCCACATACTTGTCTTGACTGATGAAAATCCCATCATCTTTCTGAGTAACTTGTAGTCTGATTGTAGTTTTATATATTATAAAATATATAATAATATTCCAAAAGAGCAGTTAAGAACTTTCCTAAAGTCTCCCTTAAGAAAAGCTCACTTTAAAAGATATATAATATATAATACGTATATTTAACCGGGAAAGTATGATCACCCGGGTCGTTTCCCCAACGACTTGTGAAATTGAAACCTTGCTTTAGCTGGATTATGGTTTGAATGAGAGAAAAGATATTTTTGAGTATCTATAACTACTAAATAAAAGCAACAATTAAAATGAACAATTAAAAGCAATTAAACACTTAAACTAATTAACGGGAGTAAATAAAACGCGACAAATAAGCAAATACACTAAAATTAACTCCTAAAAATGCACACTAAAATCTAAACCTAGATTAGGACAAAGAAAAATTTTAAGAAAAAGAAAAACATTTTTTTCTGATTATTTTTGAATTTATTATGAATTAAAAACTATTTTAATCTAATTAAATCCTAAAAAATAGCAAATTAAGTTCTAAAAATTTAGAAAAATGATTTTTAAACTTAGAAAAGTCTAAAATAACATAAAAACTCAGAAAACTATTTTTAAAATTAAAATCCTATTTTTAAAATTAAAAATAAAGGCTTAAAAATGAAAATTAAAATCTAAAAGTGTTGAAAATGATTTTTCTGATTGTAAACCTAAAAATATTTATTCTAATACTAAAACCTATTTTTTGTATTTTTTCTGAAAATTTTTTCTATTTTTAATGTATTTTCGAAAATTAAAACCTAAGAAAAATGATTAAAAATATCTACTTAATGGAAAAATACGAAAAATTTAGGAAAAATTTAAAATGCAGCAAAGTTTAAGGGAAAAATAAGAAAACTTACCCAGCTTATCTAATAAGCTGGATAATTAAGCTTATATGCTACGGACTTTTAGTTGAGCTTAAGCCCAAAGAAAGGTTAAAACTAAAATGTGTACAATAGCTCACGGATGAGCTATTGTAGCACAATGGTTAACATGCATGGTTTATGAGGGAGAGGTCACGGGTTCAAGGTTGTCTAACACCTCTTTTTGAATTTTTTTTATTTTTCAATTTTAAAAGCTAGAACTTATTAAGGACACTATTCTAAGCACTTTTAATAAAAGGAGCACTAGCTGAAAACCAAAATTAAGCTCTTTAAGAGCTTATGAAAGCTGTTGTTTACAGAAAGTGAGGGTTTGAGCTCACTTTTGCTTGTTTGGACATAAAAGCTTACACAAGCTTCAATATAAGCTCAAAATCAAAAGTAAAAGCTGTTCTGAACCCCATGAGTTCAGTAGCTTATCTTACAAGCTACTCAAGCTAAAATCACTACAAGACTTCTAAATCTAGGATTAAAAACAGCAAACTCGGAATAAAAATTCAAAATTCTCAAAAAAGACATTATGCTAAAAAAGCACAATTAAACTATTTCAGAGGCTAAGCTTTTAAAAACTTTAATTTACTATCTATAACTATAAATCCAAATCATAAAACAAGTATTATAAGGCTAGAAATTTGATTTAAGAAGCTAACCACTAGATACTACGTTTTTTGGCTTTTTGAGGATTTTTTGTTGACTTTTTAAAAACTGATTTACCTAAAGATAATTAATTGGAAAATGAATAACTAAGCTTTTAATCTATATTAAGCTATGGATACTATTAAACCTACTGATTCTTCAAACCTTAGATCCTAAAATTACTAGCCTAATGAAAGATTAAAAAGCGCAGTACTAACAGATGTTTGTACTACTGATACATTTTTACATAAAGGTATAAAACTATATGAAGGTTACCCTTAGTGGTTATACCTGCATAACACACTCAAAGGAGTGTGTTTGAAACACAATTCCAAACACAACAAAAGCCTTTGGATGGCTTGTTTTAATTTTCAACAAAGAAAACAAGGCAAAAATCCCTGGTGCAAAAAAAACAAGAAAAATAAGTCTAAAAATGTTTATGAACTTAAACTGACAGTTTCAAACCAACTCTATTCCTAATCAATAAGCTATCAAGCTAACCAAAGAAATTCACCAAATTCCTTTGACTTTGAATGGGCATCTCCAAAGACACCAATGGAGATTCGTCAATTTTTAGGTCTTGCTAGGTATTACCGAAGATTCATTGAAGGATTTTCAAAGATCGCTAAGCCAATGACCAAACTGACTCAGAAGAAAGTCACCTTTGTTTGGGGCAACAAACAAGAAGCAGCATTTTAACTGTTAAAGAAGAAGTTGTGTAGTGCACCAATTCTGGCTTTACCTGAAGGAAGCAAATATTTTATCGTATACTGCGATGTTTTGATCAAAGGTTTGGGCGTTGTGTTGATGCAAAGAGAGAAGGTGATTGCCTATGCATCACGCCAATTGAAGTTTCATGAGAAGAACTATACAACTCATGATTTAGAACTTGGAGCAGTGGTGTTTGCTTTAAAAATATGGAGACACTATCTGTATGGAACCAAGTGTATGGTGTTTGGTATGTGTTTAATTACACATACCTTTTACCTTTAAAAACGAGCTAAAATAACCAAAAACGGACTTAAAATGCCAAATACACGCTTGTTTTGCTAATTGTATTGTGCAGGAACGGATAATTAAGAAAAGGACGAAAAACGAAGCCAAATCGACAAAACCGGACTCGGAATGGAAAAGCAAGGAAAAGTCAAAGTCAAAAGTCCAAAAATATAAGTTTAGGGACTAAAACTGCCAATCCCTAAACTTATATCTATAAGAAGAAAAGAGAAAATGAATGGCAAGGGTGCAAACTGCCATTCTTGCAAAGTTACACTCCAAGGACTAAAACTGTCAAGTCCTTAAAGTGTTAACCCCTAAGGACGAATATTGCAAAGTGCAATATAACTCTTGGGGACTTGTTTTGCCAAGTCCCCAAAAGTTATATAACAAAAGGACGATGGATGCAAAGGTGTATAACACCTTGAGGGGCTTAGGTTGCCAAACACACAAACTTTCCTTATAACATTTTCGAATCACTGTACATCCCTGTCACTTGTTTCCCGCCATTTTCCCCAACCCCACACATGTCATTTTCAGGCCTCGTTTGACCCTCCATAACCAGCCAAAACCATCAAAATCCCTAACCCCACAACCCTCACAAGGATTGCCATGTTGGCAATCCAAACCCACACAAAACCTCATCTATGGCTTATAATATTACTCGACTTGGAGACCAAGGTTAATGAAGGAAAGGATACATTTGGCATTGCTCTCTCACAAGAAACACAACTCCTTTTATGTGAGTTCAAAGAAACACAAGAGAACAAGACAAAGAAGACAATGAAGACTTAGTCGTTTTCCTATTTAAAGCGTTATGATAACACATAGAAACATATAGTTTTGAAGTAGTTTTTTTTAAGTTTTAAGTAATTTAAAACAGTGTAGTATCTGTTTAGTTGTTTTTTTTAGTTTAAAGTTATTTGTATACAAAATTCCCTTTGATTAAATTGAGTTAAGGTTTGTGTTGATTGTGTTCAAAAAAGCTTTCTTACCTCTTTAATTTAACCTATATGTTGCAAATTCTGTTGTTGTTTAAAACACTTTAAGAAAACTTAAGAAAAGAGCAGTGTTTACTGTTGGAATGAAAAGCAAGAAGAATAGGCTATAATGGATGGGCTTGTTGGGTTTATGGCTTAGTTTAGCTTAAATTCTAAGCTTGTAGGTTTAGGAGCTGTTTAAGTCTTCACACAAATCCTTGTTGTGAAAAGGAGTTTTAAGGTACCTCTCTTTAAATTTTGGCTTATCTACTTTAGCCATAAGTCTAATTTAAGCTTATTGTTAGCTTATGCTGTTAATTTTACCTTATATGTGTATTCATTATTTGTTTAATGTTCTTTATTCCATTAAATGCAATATATTTAAACATGCCATATTAAGCTCATTTTCCTTCACAAGCTTATTTCATACTTAAGTGCTATTTGATTTATCTTTAGCTTTTTATGTTCATATATAGCTTTAAGTATCATAATTGCTTCAAAACCTCGCTCAGTCAAAAAACAGTTTTCATAAGTTTTTAAAACCCCTTTTAAAACTTAAGGGGGTGTTTGGTGAACACAGAAAACGGGTCAAATAAGGGTTTGACCATGGTTGAGGTAGTTTTGGCGGTTTTAGCTTAATCCTTAGTAAGCTCATTTATACTGGTTTTCAAAGTTTTAAGAGGTCAAATTGGTTTTTTCAATTTTTTAACTCCATTTACAAAACTGTGAGCATTTTTTTGAAATCCCCAAGTGCTTATATCCATGAACATTTGAATTTTAAGTTTGAGGTTCAAAGAATTTAATTTTTGTGTGTATTAAACAAGGTGCAAAACACCTTTGGTTATTTTGACTTATAAGTCAAAACTCACCAAATTCTTGTGTGTAGCAGTTTTAAAAAATATACTCACTACCCTTTTTCACATTAAAAATCAAGCACTCTAAAATGATTTTTAAAAGCTATAAATTTTGCCATAAGCTCCAAAAGCTAGGGTAGTTTAATCTTTTTAAGTTAGCTGATTCAATTTGAGCTTATTTGACAGCTTATTACAAGCTGTCAAATAAGCCCTCAAGTCAAGCTTAAATCTCCCCTTGCAGAAGGGGAGATTTTAAGCCTCTTTTTTATCCTTGTATCATTTTTGTGTTATAAAGCCCAATCTTTTGGCTTATTTTAAGAGCTTATAAGCTTTTAGGTAGGCCTCTTGATTTTCAGACCTTGGGAAGCCCATTTATGTGCTTATTTTTAAGCACAAACTTGGCATTTGAACTGTTTTAGCATAACCTAGTATAGGACTGCTATTTTTCATTTAAATGCTTTTGATTAGCTTATCTTATAAAAGCTCTTCTTACTTTTAGGTTGCTTTTTAATTAGAATAAATAGTTGTTAGCTTATTGAGCCCCTTTTCTAGCTTATTTGGTTCATTGACTTAGTGATGATTTTAATTTAAGCTTTTTATTTAAAGTTTCGTCACAATAAGCTGTTGTCAACAGCTTATTTAGTTTATAGCAATTCCTTTTCTTTCACAGCTTACCTAGGTTAAGTTGAGACCACCCCTTAAGCTTTCTAACATGGACATCCTAGTTTAAGCTTATTTTGGTGACCCGCTATTTAGAACCCCGACCCAAAAAGTCATAAGCGCGGTTTAAGCTTTTAAGCTCTGTCATGTCTGAGAGGGCTGACGGAGAGTGCTGATTTTTATAGAGCTAGTATAGGAGTATACAGTGTAGAGGGATTAGCGTCTCTGTGGCGACAATCGACTTTTGTAATGAAGACAGAAGGTTAGAGATCTCAGGTGGAGCGGAGTGTGGGATAGGGGGGAGTGGATGGAGATAAACCCCAACTGAGGCTGATCAGGATTGCGGTCGCCCTTCTCAGGTTGCGGGAGTCGTGAAACGGCAACACATCACATTGATGTTTCTGACAAACTTGTCAATAGGACGGAGGTTACATTCTCGTACGACGCCGGGCACAGCTACTAGCGACGTTTGAGGCAGTATAAAGTTTTGGAGTTAATATAATTTTGTATGATTAATAATATGCTTGAAGTTCGACGAGAAGAGCTTAAAATGCTAAAGGCTTAAGACTTTTTGGGCGCGGGATCCAAAATAAGCTAAACTAGGATGCTAGAAAGCTAAGGGGGTCCACATCAGTGGTTTATGGTATATGATTAGAATTGATTTTCGTAATTAAGCTGTTAGAAACACTTATGTGAACAAAACTATAATAAAGCTTAAATTAAAATCACACTAAGTCATGAACAAAGAAGCTAGTAAAGGGCTTCAATAAGCTAACATATTGTATACTAATCTAAAAAAGCAACTATTAGCTAGGAATAGCTATAAGAAATAAGCAAACAAGCATAAAAAGAAATAAGCAGTCCTATACTAAGTTATGCTAAAACAGTTCAAATGCCAAGTTTGTGCTTAAAAATAAGCACACAAATGGGCTTCCTAAGGTCTGAAAATCAAGAGCCTACATAAGAGCTTATAAGCTCTTAAAATAAAGCCAAAAGATTGGCTTTATAGACACAAAATGATAAAGCAAAAGTATCTGAATTTGATCCCCTTTGATACCAGAGAGTGAAGCGTGACTTGGAGTGGCTTATTTGAAAGCTGTGTATGTAAGCTTCAAAGATGCTCAAAATTGAAAAGCTAACTAAAAACAATAAACTACCCTAGCCTTTTGGATTTATGCAACAATTTTTAGCTTTTAAAAAATCAATTTTAGAGTGCTGATTTTAATTGTGAAAAAGGGTAGTGAGTTTAAATTCACCAGCAACATCCCAAAG
Source organism: Tanacetum coccineum (assembly GCA_026074375.1). Lineage (NCBI taxonomy): Eukaryota > Viridiplantae > Streptophyta > Magnoliopsida > Asterales > Asteraceae > Tanacetum > Tanacetum coccineum. The sequence continues at coordinate 8,385 of BQNB010060429.1, forward strand.
ATTTGGTGAGTTTTGACTTATAAAGTCAAAAGAACAAAGGTGTAATGCACATGTTAGATACACACAATTGTTGGTGGGTTGGTTGTGTATGTTTCCCCCTTTTAAACCAACACCCTCACACTTGCGACCCTGGGTCTTTTTCGTAAAAGACTCAAGGCATTTATTCTTAAGTAATTTTGCCCTCAAAAGCTTATACTTTGATAGCTTTTATTCAGTGGCTTTATTTCGTAAGCTTATTTTAGTTTCTTATTTTTCCTAGGATTTTGCAAGTGTCAAGTATTTTCTATAAAATTTTCAGAATTTTTCGTAAACTTTTACTATTTTTTATAATTTAATTTAGTTTAAACTTTTAAAAATTCATAAAAAATACAAAAATTATCAAAAAAATATTTTTCTTTTTTTAGAAAATTTTATTTTGTTATATAGTTTGTAGGTAAATTTTAAAACTTTTCAGAAAGACATTTTTACAAAGTTTAGTTTTTAAAGAACGGGTTCCGGGTACGGTTTTTGAGTTGACTCGTTTTTGGGTCAAACGAACTCCGTTTTCGGTCTAGTCTTTTTCATTCTTCGTTATTTGTCCCGTAGAGTAGTTTAGAAGTAAAAAATTCTTCGTAGGGTTATTTTTGAAGATTTTAGGTTTTTCCCCCTTTGTTCGGGATTCGGGCTCCCGTTTTTCAGCTTAATTTAGTAATTCTTAGGATTTTCTTAAACGTTTTTATCCGTTATTGTTTAATTTGACTTTTTCACTCTCCCAAATCAATTCCTTCATTCAAACTCAAATCTTCGACTGTACCGATCTTCCATTGCAGCCTCGTTGGGGAATTAACGACCCGGGAATAGTTTAATACTGCTTCCGGCATCATTGATTAGTGTTGATTTTTAGTTTTTCTTACTATTATATATTTTGTAATTTATTATATTATATATTTAGTAAAAAGAGTTAAAATTACGCAAATCAATTTTTGGCGCCGCTGCCGGGGAGGCTGTTATTCTGAAATCGTTGCTCTTGATCTTCTGTGTTTGAATATTGTGCATACAATCTAAAAAAAAAAAAAAATCATCAAAAGTACAAAAATATTTTCATTTTCTTTTTAGTATAATTATCATTTAAAAAAAATCCAAAAAAAAAAAGAAAAATCAAAAATCTAAAAACATTGTCTTTAATTTACAATAAAATTCACAAATTGGTCAAAGCCAAAATATAATATTCTCAACCGAGGTATTATCATAATAACTTCCGGTAAAACTTTGTGTTTTCCAGCTCGAACTAAAGATTCAAAAACTTGCCTTCTGTGTCACTTGCGAAGTACGGTTCACCTTCAGAAAGATTAACAAACTCTAAGAGGGGTATAAGGCGGGTTGTTCCTAGGAACTACGACCCTAAAGGAAAAAGGTTTTTAATAGCTTCGCGCTCTCCTATTCCTCCGCTCCTTTGTGCGTTTTTCTTTTCGAAGAGTTACCGAGAAGCTTGTTGATTATTAGGCTTAAGTTGTCTTTTTCGTTGTCCGGTTGTTAAAAATAAATTGTGAATTTACCTTATTGTTAAAAAACCAAAAAGAACCAAAAAAATAGTGTAAATTTTCTTTTTAGTGCATGCGCACTCGTTCTCAATCACGTAATCTTAACCGTCAACAACAACAAGCCCCACCGGTTTTGTTGAACCATTTAATCTTGAGGAACCAACTGAAAATCCAACTCCTCCCGTAGTTACGATGGATGATACTCGTATTATGGCTCAATTGCTCGAAGCACCCACCGAGGGTTACGAGGATGCCATCGTTGTGCCCAAGATCGCCGCGGACAACTTTGAGCTTAAGACACGGTGTTGCTTTACGCCTCGTTCAAAACAAGCAATTCTTTAGACATAACGAAGAAGACCCTCATGCTCACATTCGATATTTCAACAAGATAACTTCTACGATGAAGCTCCCGAACGTCTCGAGTACGTCGGTTAAGCTTATGCTTTTCCCATTTTCCCTCGAGGGGGCCGCCCGGATTTGGCTTGAGAAAGAACCCCCTCGATCGATTCTTACATGGGATGATCTTCTTTCAAAATTCATTAACAAATTTTTCCCTCCTTCCAAAACCACAAATCTTCGAAATGAAATCACGAGATTTCAACAAAGATTTGATGAGACGTTTTATGAAGCATGGGATAGATTTAATGATCTTCTTCGGGCATGTCCACATCATGGATTTTCTGAATTGCATCAACTTGATACATTCTATAATGCCTTGAACTCTAACGATCAAGATTCGTTAAATTCCGCCGCGGGTGGCAACTTTTTGGACAAAATGCCTCGTGATTGCCTAAGAATCATTGAAAGCAAATCCAAAGTCCATAATTCACGCAACAAACCCGTTGTTGCCAAAGTGAGTGCGAGCACTTCCACCCCCGGAATCTCTTCTGAAGTTGCTGAGTTAAAAGAAATGGTGAAAGCTTTACTCCTTGACAAGAAAAATCAATCTCCCGCTCCTACTCCTGTCAAAGCGGTTGAGGAAAGTTGTGTTACTTGCGGTGGTGCTCATTCCTACCAAACTTGTCCAGCCACTTCTGGCAATGTTTATCGAGATAATATCCAAGAATATGTCTCTCAAGCAGCCGCAGCTAATTTCAACCAAGGAAACACCGGTTATCGAGCCCAGATTTCAAATCAAATTCGACCACCCGGTTTTCCTCCCGTTCAAAACAATCATATGCAAAATCAAGGAAACAATCAGAATCGTTACAACCAAAACCGAGGGAATTTCAATCAAGCTCCAGCTTACCAACCCCCGGTTCACCAAGGTCAAGTCTATCGACCTCAGGTTGTTCAACCTCCTGCTTATCAAGCTCCAGCCTATCAACCTCCAGCTCCTCAAAATCAAGGCGTATCAAAGGAAGATTTCCATAGCTACGTTAAAGCTAATGATGCTGTGATGAGGAACATGCAAACTCAAGGTCAAAACATGCAAAATCAATTGACCACTCTCACTGAAATGCTTTCAAAGTTTGTCGCTTCCAATACCGCCTCTACTTCGGGAACTCTTCCTGGTAACACCGTTACTAACCCGAAAGAGGATCTTAAAGGTATTACCAACTGAAGTGGTGTTCTTACAAGGACCCACGTTCCTATTACTTCTATCTTCCCCTAAAGTGAAGGAACGTGTATACCGAGGTCACAAAAGGACACGAAGCATCCAACGAATAACGGAAGCACCAAAAAGTACTCCCACCTCCGTTGTCCCCTATGTCAATCATGAATCAATCTCCGAGCCTGCAAATACTCCAGTTAGTGCCTCAAGGCCTAACCAAAAAGCATCAATTCCATTTCCATCAAGAAGAAATGATGAAAGACGTCGTGAGAAAGCTAACGACCAAATTGAGAAATTCTATGAAATCTTTCGAGATTTGAGTTTCGAAATTAGCTTTACGGATGCCTTGATGCCAAGCCAAAATTCTCCTCGACTCTTAAAACCATAATCGGAACAAGTGAAAATTGAGTGAAATTGGCAAGAAACCCGTTTAATGAGAATTGCACAGCCTTCATCCAAAACAAGTTGCCAAGAAACTTGGAGACCCCTGGCCGATTTCTCATTCCATGTGAATTTTCCGGATAATACATGCATTATGCCTTGGCCGATCTTGGTGCAAGCATTAATCTTATGCCATATTTTTTTTCCCCCCCGTCCCCCCCCCCCCTGGAAAACTCACTTCTCTTTCCTAACTAACCCCAACTTACATGACCTTGAATTAGCGAACCGTCAATCTCTGAACCAATCGGAATCGCTGAAGACATTTATTTGACGTGGTAAAGATTCCAATTTCCCCAGATTGTTATAGTCGTCAGATTTTGAGTCTGACCCCCGAGTACCCCTAATTCTCGGGCTGAAGTTTTTCTTGAAAACAAGTCGTGCATAATCGATGTGTACGAAAGGCGAAATAACCCTTCGTGTGCAAAGAGGCATTACCATTCAATCTTACCAACTTTCGATGTACACAGCTACTACAATCAAAAGACGGCAAAACCGTATGACGTCATTAGATATGGCTTGTGAAGAAACTCTCAGGAAGTTCTTGGTTTATCTGATGTGATCGCGATTGCAAACCCACCCTTACTACGGATCCCAACTCATCTCTACTTCTTCTCCAACCTTAACTCCATTCGGTGACAGTGACTTTCTCCTTTTCGAAGAAGCCGACTCTTTCCTTGCTTTAGAGGACGATCCAACTTCACCGGAAGTTGATCCGACCTACTATGACCCTGAAGGGGACATACTTATCCTCGAAGCAATTCTCAACAGTGAACCACTCCCACCTCTTGAAGGAAATTACTTTCCCGACAATCGAAAAGATCTTAAACTTTGTGAAGCCAAAACTGTTAAATCTTCGATTGATGAACCGCCAGAGGTTGAACTCAAAGACTTACCTCCCCATCTTGAATACGCATTCTTGGAAAATGGCAATAAGTTACCAGTCATCATTGCTAAAGAATTAAGTTCGGGGGAGAAAGCCGATCTGATCAAGGTTCTTAAGTCCCACAAGCGAGCCATCGCTTGGAAATTATCTGACATTCAGGGTATTAACCCAGAATTTTGTACCCACAAAATTCTAATGGAAGAGGACTATAAACCTGCAGTTCAGCATCAGAGAAGGGTTAATCCAAAAATCCACGATGTCATCAAGAATGAAGTTGAAAAACTTCTTGACGCAGGATTGATTTACCCAATCTCCGATAGTCCATGGGTCAGCCCGATACATTGTGTGCCCAAAAAGGGTGGATTTACCGTTGTTCAAAATGAAGAAAATGAGTTGATCCCAACTCGATTGGTTACCGGGTGGCGGGTATGCATTGACTACCGCAAGTTAAATGAAAACCAGCCCGAAAAAGACCACTTCACTCCCGTTTAAGATCAATTCTCGAGAGATTACGGGAAACGAGTACTATTGTTTCCTTATGGATTCTCCGGTATTTCCAAATTCCATTGACCCACGTGATCAGAAAAGACCCACATTTAACTTGTCCCATACGGAACGTTTGCCTACCGTTCTCATGCCTTCGGCTTATTCAATGCACCATGCACGTTCCCAAGGTGTAGTTGGCCATCTTTCACGACATGGTTGAAAAGACAATGGAAGTCTTCATGGATGACTTCTCGATCTTTGGGAATTCCTTTGAAAATTGCCTCTCCCGTCTTGAGAAAATGTTGCAAAGATTGTGTCTTAACTGGGAGAAGAGCCATTTTATGGTCAAAGAGGGCATTGTCCTCGGCCATAAAATTTCTAAAAATGGGATTGAGGTTGACAAAGCCAAAATAGATGTCATTGCCAAATTACCTCATCCCACCACTGTCAAAGGAGTTAGGAGTTTTCTTGGTCATGCCGGTTTTTACCGGAGATTCATAAAGGATTTTTCCAAAATATCCCGACCAATGACTCATCTTCTCGAGAAGAATACTCCATTCATCTTCTCCAATGAATGCATCCAAGCTTTCCAAACGTTAAAGAATAAACTTACGGAAGCTCTATCTTGATTGCCCCAAACTGGGATCTACCATTCGAACTTATGTGCGATGCAAGTGATTACGCCATAGGGGCAGTTTTGGGGCAACGTCATGAAAAACACTTTCGGCCTATCCATTATGCTAGCAAGACGATGACCGAGGCTGAATCTAATTACACCACGACGGAAAAGGAAATGTTAGCCGTGGTGTATGCATTCGAAAAATTCCGGTCTTATCTTATCATGAACAAAAGCATAGTGCATACGGACCATTCCGCTCTCAAGTATCTCTTTGCCAAAAAGGATGCTAAAGCGAGATTGCTCCGATGGGTTCTCCTCCTCCAAGAATTTGACTTTAAAGTTCTTGACACAAAAGGAGCCGAGAACCTCGCAGCCGATCATCTGTCCCGATTAGAAAACCCGTATGAAAACGTTCTCGACCCTAAAGAGATTAATGAAACATTTCCTCTCGAGACGTTAAGTATGGTGACTTTTCGTGGTGATTCTAGTACCCCGTGGTTTGCCGACTTTGCAAATTACCACGCGGGTAACTTCGTTGTGAAGGGCATGTCAACCCAACAGAAAAATAAGTTCTTCAAGGACGTGAAACATTATTTTTGGGATGACCCCTTCTTGTTTAAAATTTGTGCGGATCAAGTGATCAGGCGATGTGTGCACGGCAAGGAAGCTCTCGACATTCTCGAGGCTTGCCACAATGGACCCACCGGGGGACATCATGGTGCAAACCTAACCGCCAAAAAGATCTTTGATTCCGGCTTCTTTTGGCCCACCATTTACAAGGATGCCCACGAGTTTGTCAAAAACTGTGACTCGTGCCAACGACAAGGAAAAACTTTGCAACGGGATGAGATGCCTCAAAACTCCATCCAAGTTTGTGAAATCTTTGACGTTTGGGGCATTGACTTTATGGGCCCGTTCCCGTCTTCACGAGGGAACAAATATATTCTCGTGGCCGTTGACTACTTGTCAAAATGGGTTGAAGCAAAAGCGCTCCCCACCAATGATGCCCGAGTTGTTTGCAAATTTTTGAAAACTCTATTTTCTCGATTTGGTGCCCCCCGAGCTATCATAAGTGATCGCGGAACTCACTTTTGCAATGACCAATTTACAAAGGTGATTCGTAGTTTTACACACGTATAAAATAATATACTTATAGAGAAATTAAGGAAATCCCCAAAGTATCCCTTGGACAATTCCACTCACAAAGATATATATATATATATAATACGTATGTTTGACCGGGCAAGTATGATCACCCGGGTCGTTTTCCCCAATGACTCGTGCAATGGAAGCCTCGTTTAAGTTTGGATCCTGATTTGAATAAGAAAAGAGCTATTTTTGATTTAATTATACTACTAAAATTAAAGGCACAATTAAACAACTAATTAACAAATTAAACTAATTACGAAAGTAAATAAGATGCGACATTTAAGAAAACAAATGCAATTTAAAACTTAAAACTGTAAACTAAATTCCCAATTCTAAATTAGAAAATTTTAGGAAAATTAAAAATATTTTTTAATAAAAACTTTTTGGATTTTTTTTTTTTGTCCTCCTCTTTAATTCCAGATTGAAGATTTTCTCGGGCAAACTAAAATCCCGTTGGAGTGGACCATTCACCATCACTCAAGTCTTTCCTTACGGCACTGTTGAGCTATCTCAAGCTAACGGGCCGAATTTCAAAGTGAATGGTCATCGTGTTAAGCACTACTTTTTGGGGGGACATCCACAATTGGTAGTCCGATCTCCAAAACATTCCTATTGGTCCAATTAATTAAGGTTGCGGGTCAAGCATAGCGACCTTAAACTAGCGCTTCGTGGGTCGAGCGCACCATGCTTATCCGTAGTTGTAATTGTATGAATAAGTGTTGTTTGTTGTGTGAGATAGCTTGTCTTTTCTATCACCCGTGTTTCGTGTTGTTGTTGTTTATTGTCCAGGATTGCCCGGATTGTGAAGGTTCTCGGTTTTGTCTATTCGATCACTCGAGCTTCAAATCCTCAGCTTCAGAGCATTTGGGAATCCCGATATCTAATTATCGACTAACGGTTTATCATTTGGCCATACTTCATAAACGCCTTAGGGATAACGTGGTACCTTCAAAACAGCGAGGGACGATGTTTAGTATAGTTTGGGGGGTATCTTCGATTTGATTGTTGCCTGCAGCAAGCATTGTTACCACGTAATCCTGTATTTTCACCAAAATTTTTGCAAAAAATACAAAAAAATTGCTAAAATATATTAAAAAAAAAACAATATCAATAAAATAAGTGTAATTCACAAGTTGTAATTATAAGTAGTCTTAGCATCTTAGTTCGTAATTAGCAGTGATCTTATTTTTAAGCTTAGTATAGGTAAAGTAAAAAATCAGGGATGATGAAGTTATCTTTTAGACACTTAATAGTGCTTTTTATTCCATGATCCTAAAAGTTACCAATGTGGTAATGAAAACAATACATTATGTCTTACGTAAATAAATAAGTTGTAGTTAGGTAGTTTATTATCAAGAAAAACCATAAAAAAAGAAAAAGTTTTAAAAATGGGAAATCGGGTGTTTTATAACTTGTGACTTAGAAATTTTCCCAGAAAAAGTCTTTTCTACTTATTAAAGGATTAGTTTGGGGAAAATTTCTTAAGTATTTGGTTATAAGGCATGTGATATTGCGTGAGGACACACAATCGTTTAGTTTGTGGAATTTTGATATGTACAAAATACACATATTCGTTATTGCTTAAAAAGACCCAATTAAACCCAAAACAGACAAAAAATGGCAAAAATATGCTTGTATTTGTGTTTTGTGTGTGTAGGTACGGATATATCAAAAATCAAAAGAAAACAATTAAAAACGGGTAAGCACGGACACGAGAACGGAAGAGTGCACAAAAGCCGGAAGCAAAGCCAAAGAAAAGTCAACCCTCAGTCAAACAGTCAAAGGAAAGTCAAACAGTGGTCAACTACAAAAGACGAAACCCAAAAATAATCCACTGTATTCCTCCAAGTTTTAGAAAAACTCACAATTGGTCCCAAAACTCTTATTGGGCCTCAAAACCCTAAATAACCCTACCCGGATACCAAATACAATCCAAAAGCCCAAACCATAAGCCCAAAATCCTAGCCCATTTCTTTTTTTATATACCACAGGGACCTAAAATGCCAATTGCCAAAGTCATTTTACACTATATCTTGGGATAAATAATGACAAGGACTGAATTTACAATTTACTCAAAGATTAACAAACGAATTCAGTTAAAAAAGAAAAAAGGCGCCAAGGGTGTGGTACTATTCACCCATCGTCCCCATCTTTCACCCATGGTAAATCAAGGGGCAAGTCTCAATCAAGGGTCAAAAAGGACAATTCAAGAGCTCGTTAACAAGATGGCAGGGATAGATCAGTCAAATCAAAGGATTTCATTAGCTCACTCTCAAGCTTAAGCCACGTGTAACGAGGAGAAAGCACAAAGGAATGTGGGATTTACACTAATTACACTCAGTAAACAAGCACAAATGAGTCTCAAACGGATTGCAACGCTGGCAATCCGTGTGAGCTCAAATATGATCCAACGACTATGAATCAAACCCCAATGATTGAAGAATCCAACGACAATGATTGAGAGGAGCGTGTGTGCCAAGCAAGACCTAGAAGCTTTTCAGCAAGGCTATATATAGGCCTTACCTCTCACATACATTTATCTTCTTTCCTTGTAATTTTTAGCTTAAAAATTTAGCTTATGTAGTTTTTTTTTTTTTTAGTAGCTTTTAGGTAGCTTAAAATTTCGTTTTTAGCCAAATGTAATTTTCCTTAAATGTTTTGTAATTTCTTTTTAAAGTAATGTAATCAGTTGCTTTTGTTAATGAAATTCAGTTTTTACATTCATAAGCTCTCTCTCTTTTTCATTTGTCCTAAATTTTTAAGCTAAAGCTAAATAAGCTCCTATAAGCTCAACAGCTCTCATGAGTCTCTAAGCTCATGATTTGAGCTTAACTTGGTCTTAATCATACTTAATATCTAAAACTAGCTAAAGTACTTATTTACCTTTGCCTGTGGACTTTTAAGCTAATGGAAGGAGAGCTAGAAAAGGAAGAGCTCTCAAGGACTTTACTCCTAGCTTATTTATAAGCTAGGAGAGCTTGTAGCAAAGCTCTGAGAGTCATTTTGTGCCTTGTTAAGCTAGGCAAACTGTAAGTTTTCCTTTTACTTTCCTTGTTTTAATTTTTAGCTTTAAATTGCCTAATTAGCTTAGATTTACTTATTTGCTTATTAAAAGTGCTTATCTGTTTTCTAGTTGATAAATTTAGTGCTATATTGTTATTTTATGCTTATTCATCATCTGTTTTTAGCTTAAGTCTTATAGATATTTGTTTTTCATCTACTTGTCTAAAACTCATAAAAACCAAAAATATTAGTTAATAATTAGTTGTAGATTTAGATTTTGGCTTAAGTGATTAATGATTTATGTTTATTAGGTTAGTTATTAGTTAATTAGTATCTGGTATTAAGATTTAGTTGTCTAGTTTTTATTTTATAAGCTTTGATCTAATCTGTCAAGGTATTAAGGAGTGTTTGGATTTGGCCAGTTTGACCTCCAAAAGTCAAAGTAGATTGTGCAATTTGAGTGAAGTCAGTTGAGTTTTCATTTAAAATTAGTTGTGATTCAGTTTTTAGAAGTTAGTTTTAAGAAATTAAAAAGTTAGGTCTTATTTTAGATGTTCCTGCACCAGGGGAAAATTTCTCTTTGAATTACTTGCTTAAAAATTGATTCAAGGTCCTCAAGACTAGTTTGGGTTAGATTTGTGTTTTTACACACTCAAATAGAGGAGAAGAGGGAGAAGATGGAGAGAGAGAGAGAAGAGACATGTAGAAGAGCTGAGTTTCGAGAGATGAACTGAAGGATGTGAGAGAGGTGGCGTTGATGCTAGCAAGGGTCCGTTACTCTAGACGGATTTGTGTTATTATAAGCTCATCGGAGTGGAGTTGGGACGAGCGTTATTCGTGTAAGTGAAGGTGTAGCGATGCAGCAATGATTCCTTAGTGGCATTTGGTGCCTTTGGGGGTGGGACAGGGGGGGGGAGGGAGGCGGTGTGATGAGTGGAATCTCGGGTTGGTTGGGGGGCGGTGGGTAGAGAGCGGGGGGGGTGGGTGGTGTGGGGGGGAGAGGGGAGGTTCTGGGGGGGGGGGGGGGGGGGTGGGGAGGGGGGGGGTGGGGTTTGGGCCCCTTCTGGTGCTGAGTGGGTCTGGAGGAGGTGGGTCGGGATTTTTAGGATTATTGTGACTTTTATCGGGTGGTCTAAAGTGGCATTAACTAGTGAATTTATTTAGTGAGTATCGATTGTTGGTTCATGTGCTGGCTTGTTTTCTTGCATCTATGGGGGGGGCGGTTTTGTGATGTGGTTTGATAGAGCTGGAGTTGGAGCGGGCGTAGGGCGGGGCTTAAATTTCTAAAAATAATCCTATAAATTATTTAAGGTGGGGGGGGGGTGGTGGATAGGGGGGCTGGGGTCAGGGGACAGTAATGTGTTAAGAGCGTGGCAGGCGGTCTAGCGTTAACGAAGTCAGTAGTTAGTTTATGTTTATTTTTTAAGTTAGTATAATCTGCGTTAATATCTGGGTTTTTCGGGTGTGGGTTATTAAAGGATTGGGATTTAATTTAGTAGTAGAGATTTCATTTTTTAAGAGAGATTTTCGAAATTCTGTCATATAAGCTTTAAGGCGGTAGTGTTATGGTGTCTTAAGGAGTACGTGTTTTGGTTTATCTTAGTTTTGACTTATTTAAGTCAAAAAGGTATATTGCAAAACAATTGAGTTCAGCTTTTTTCGGTTTCATTTTATTTATCATTTGGAAAAAAATAAAGAGATTTCATTAGCTTAGTTGTTAAAATAAAATTGAGGGTATAATTAGGGCTTCTTATTTTGATGTTCTGTACCATGGGTTCTATTTGTTATCCTTTTCTTTGTTAGTGGCTAACGCTTGATCAAGCTTCTCCTAGGCTGTTGGATCTAGACGTAGGATTGCTAAGAGGTTTTACTTACTCGCTATGTGAGTATGCCTTTAGTGCTAGTAGAAACCACCTTGGTTTGGCATGATTTCTTGTTTTAGCTCATTTGCAAATGGCTTAGCTTAGTGGTACATTCAGTTACTACTGGTGTCGATGGGAAAGAGCGTGTTTTGCAGTGGTTTGGTTGGTTGGGGTGGTTGTTTGGTTGGGGTGGCGGCACACTTTTGGAGTGTTTTTGTTTATTTGAGGTGGTGGTTGGTGGGTGTGTGTGGGGTTTGGCGCGGGGGGGTTTGGGTGTGTGGGGGGGGGGTGGGTTTAGGTAGTGTGAGGTGGGGTATTTTCGGGAGTGAGACAGTGGGGGGAGGATGTGGGGAGTTATGAACGATTATGCAGGGGTTGCTGTGGCCTGGTTGGGGGTGGTGGGGGGTGCTGAGGGGAGGGGGTGGGGGAGGATGGGGGGGGCTGGTTGTGGCTTGGGGGGGGGGGTTTTTAGGGATGTGTTTTGTAGATTTTAGGGACCACTTTTTTTTTTTTTTTTTTTTTTATTTTTTTTCGTGGAGTTGGTTGCTTAAGGTTTTTGTGTTGGTGTTGGTGTCGTGTGGGGTGGGAGTTTAGGGGAGTGGAGACGGGGGGGGTTCTGGGATGGACTAAACTTTGTAATTATTGGAGCTAGGGTGCGCATCTGATCGGGTGGAAGAGTGGTTATAAGGCTTTTGGCGGTGTTGTATAGTGGCTAGGGGTGGGTTGGGGTGGGGCAGTTTGCGATGTGGTCTGTCTGGCAGGGTTATTGAGGGCAGCATGTCTAGCTGTTTGTTTGTGGGGTGGTGTGGAGGGGAGGACAGCAAGCGGTTGACGGGGGAGAGGGGGCGGCCGGTGTTGGCCGCGTGGGGTGTGGTGCTGGATGTGAGGGGGTGGCGGGGTGTTTTGCTGTGAGTTTTGGGGAGGTGTGAGTGTGTAGATGTAGTGGTTGAGGGGGTTAGCAGGGGGGGGGGGGGAAGGGGGTGGGGGGGGTTGGTGGTTAGGGTTGTGGGGGTGGGGGAAGTGGGTGTAGTGTGGGGTTATGAAGCGAGGTTGGTGAATGGGTGTGGGATTGTTGGGCATTGAGTTGGCCTGAGGGGATGGTTCTTTTTTGGGGGGGGTGTCGGGGGGTGGGGGGGGGGGGGGGGGGGCGTATGGGGGGGTGTTTGGTTGGGGGGGGGGGGCGGAGGGGGAGGGGGGGGGGGGCGGTGGTTTGGGGGGGGGGTGGTGGGGGGGGTGGGGGGGGGCGGGTGGGTGGGGTTTGTTGTGGGGGGGTGTGTGGGGGTTAGGGGGGTGGGGGCGGTTGAGGGGGTGGAGAGGGGGTTGGTGTGCCGGGGGTTTTTTGTGTGCGAGGTTCTAGACTGTGGTTTATTGTGCTGTTAGCTCCGGGTTCGGAGGTCGGTAGGGTCGTGGGGGTAGTGCGCCGCTATTTGTCTTGTCTTGCCTTTTACTTTAATACACCTTTAAGAACCATCTCTAAGGGATTTTTGATTCTTGAAAAATTCTTTTTTTTTTCAAATTTAAGCGTTTTCATAACTTGAGCTTGTTTTTTTGTATTGATGTGTTTCCGGAAGAAAGGAAGTTAAATTCCATAGATTATTGTGAGAATGGTTGATGTGTGTTTTGTTGAGATTGTAAGGTTAAAAAGTTAGATTTATTACAGAGAGGAAAGAGATGAATTGAATGAAGTAGGTAGATGATAAGAAGAATGAGAAAATGAGATTTATAAGATTTTAAACAATGGTTGGAAGAAAGCGAGGGGGAAGAGTTAAGAGCGTGAAGAAGAAAAGATTAAGAATAAAGAAAGATTTGTAAGAGTTATGGAGTTCTAAGATTTGTTTGATATGGACCTTCGAGCGACATGAGCGGAGCGTAGATGAGCATTAACACTTAAGCGGTGACACTGTGGGATCAAACAGGCGACCATCCAATGTTGAGCAGCAGCAGACAAGTGTGTGGTTCCGTTTAGTTATTATATATTTTATTATATATTATAATTTATTGATATCAGAGTATTTTATTTTTTATTTTAATTAATTATTTTATATATAGACTATTATAGACCTTTGTTCACTTGGAAAACAAGCTAGTTTGGCCAAGCAGATGCGTGCACAAGCGTATATAGTAGGGATAATGAGCGAAGCGAAGATAGCGACCGACCACAAAGTCGCGGAAAGTACCCCAAGAGAGATGAAAGTCGCGAAGTCCTCCATATCGTTTCTTCTACTAGCACCCTGGAAATAATAATAAAAAAATGCCTAAGAAAGAGAATTAAGAAAAGGATAATAAAAAAGACATTGTTCCGCTGGCCCTCGCTGGAAATCAACTCAAAGGTTTTGAAGACAAGGGTTGTTTTCATATGATCTAGTCAATTTTCCGTAGTCTACCAATGGAGCACCGGTTTTGTTTTGGGTGTTCTGGGAGGCGGTGTTTTTTGAAGTTTAGGGAAAAGCAGCATTACGAAGCACAACGTGTGTGGGGTGTTTGGTTGTTGTTTAGTGGGGGTGTGTTACGTAGCATAGCACGGCCTGTGGTGTTGCGGGTGGGGGTTGTTTGTTTGGTTGTTTGGTCGGTGTTGTTGGGCGGTTGTGGGGTTTTGTTGTGTTTGTTTTGTTTAGTGTGGGGGGTGTTTGGGTTGGTAGGTGTTTTGTTGGTGGGGGGTGTTGGGTGGGGGTGTGTCTGTTGTTTTAGTTATGGGTGATTGTTTGTTGGGGGTTGGTTGTTTGTGTTGGGTGTGGGGCGGTGGTGGGTTGTTTGGGGTGGTGTTGTCGGTGGGTGTGGGGGTGTTGTTGTGGGTTGTGTGGTGTCTGTTGTAGTGAGGTGGTGTTTGGGGTGGGGTGGGTTTGTGTAAAGCAAGCACCCTGGCTGTTGGTGTAGGGGTGTTGTGTTGTTTGGGGGGGGTATAGGTTGTTATGGTTTGGTGTTATTTGTTAAGAAGATAAGAATGGAAGTGGGTTGGGTTTTGTTTTTGTTGGTTTGTGTCGGTAGGTGTGGGGTGTGAGGAGGTGGGGGGGGTTGGTCGTGTGGTGTGTGGTTGTTTGCCTTGGCGGGGGGGCGGGTGGTTGGGATTTGGGGGTTTTTGTTTGAAGAATAAGTAGGTAAATGGTGACTGTGTTGTGGAAAAGTATGGGTGCTTGTCGCCATATGCAGTAGTGATTATAGGGGGGGGTTTTTTTTTTTTTTGTTTTTGTTTGGGTTGTTGTATGTGGTTTTTTGGTTGTTTTTGTTTGTATTATACGTTGGTTTGTTTGGTTTTGGGGTGGTCGGTTTGTGGCGGGGTTTGTTGTTTGGGATTTGTTTGTTGTGGGGGTTGGGAAGGGGTTGGGGGGGGGAGGTGGGGGGGTGTTGGGTGGTGTTTTTTTATTTTTTTTTTTGTTGTTTTTTTTGTTTTGGGGGGGTGGTTTGGGGTTTTTTTATGGGGTTGTTTGGTTGGTGTTTGGTGGGGGGGGTGTGGGTTGTGTTTTGCTGGCAGTGGATGTTGTGGTTTTGTGGTTGGGTTGGTTTTTTTGTTTTGGGTTTGGGGGTAGTTTTTTTTGGTTTGTTGGTGTTTTTTAATTTTTTCGGGGTTGGTTTATGGTTGTGTATGTTTTTGCGGTTTTTTTTTTTGTTTTGTTTTATTGGTGTTTATAAACCAGGGTTTGTGTTTTTTTTGTTTTTTTTAATACGTCGTAGACAAGCGACGCCAGTCGCGAAGTCTCCATATCATCTAGCACCCGCGGAAATGCAATAATTGTCTAAACAACTTCGAGAGTTGCAAGACAAGAGTTTCATACGACCTAGTCATTTTTCATGGGGAGCACCTATGTTATTCATGAAGAAGAAGGATGGTCCTTTTTGCATGTGTATTGATCATAGGGAGTTGAACAAATTAACTGTTAAAAACTGTTATCCACTCCCTAGGATTGATGACTTGTTTGATCAGTTGCGAGGAGTGTGTCCTTTCTTAAAGATAGATTTTCGGTCAGGTTATCATCAGCTACGAGTGCATGAGGATGCCATTCCAAAGACCACATTTCGAACAAGACACGAACATTTTGAGTCTACGGTTATGCCTTTTGGGTTAACCAATGCACCAACGGTTTTCATGGACTTAATGAACCAGGTTTGCAAACCGTACTTAGGTAGGTTTGTCATCATAATCATTGATGACATTCTGGCCTACTCAAAGTCAAAGGAGGAACATGAAGTTCATTTGAAGTTAGTGTTGGAGTCACTAAGGAAGGAGAAGTTGCATGCTAAGTTTTCTAAGTGTGAGTTTTGGTTGGAAGAAGTGCATTTTCTTGGTCATGTGCTCAACCATAACGTATTCACGTGGACCCGAGTAAAAGTAAGGCAGTGAGGAATTGGATGATTATTCTTAGGATTGGCAGGTTACTACCGACGTTCATCGCGAATTTTGTTAAGATTGTTGAACCCTCTTACTTCCTTAACTGAGAGGAATCAGAAGTATAAGTGGAGCATTGATATTGGCTAAAATATACATATTTTGTACCTCGAAAAACACCATAAAAAGACTAAAAACACTAAAATATAGATAATTATATTGCAAATACGTTTGTATTGTGTTTTTATGTCTTACGGTAAAAAGGATTGAAAACGAAGCAAAAACGGTAATTTTCGGGTGACTTTCGATGACGTTTTCACGTTTATCGAGGTCCAAGTGAAGTCATGAATATTCCTCGATCACACCATTGGAAAGAGCACGAAAAAACGAGTCTAACGGTACCGGCCTTTCTATCTTGAACCTTTTTCGTCCCGGTTTGAACGTTTTATTATAAATGAACCTGCATGGGAAATAAAAGGAGTTATATATTACATTTTGCATAATATATTTGTAATGTTGCTCTAGCGCAGCTGGAACTTGTGGGGTTCTAAAACCATGACCGAGAGGTCTATGGTTCGAATCTTGCAAGTGCCAAATGCCTAGGGTAATTGTTGCTACGCCACGGGGCACCACTCAGGTGGTGACACGTGGCAACCCCGACCCGGACCCGATCCAGACCCGACCAGACCCGGCCCAATACCCGTCCTGACCCGGCCCAATACCCGACCCGGCCCACCAATTGACTTACCGTCAACCACCGTTGACCGGTGGTCCGGCGGTGGTCAACGGTGGTCCGCCACCGTTGATCGTCGTTGACCGCCACCGTTGGCCGGTGGTCCGGCGACGGTCCAACGGTGGTCCAGCGGTGGTCCGCCACCGTTGACAGTCATTGACCGCCACCGTTGACCGGTGGTCCGACGGCGATCAGGTGGTGGTCCGACGGTGTTGACCGCCGTTGACCACCGTTGACCGGTGGTCCGACGGCGATTGACCGGCGATGGTGTGAACAGTAAAAATGCCATGTGGCACCACTATGGTGGTGACACGTGGCGCTTCTAATCATTGTATGCAGAGGTGGCAGGTACGAGGTACGAGGTGGCAGTACACGTCAGTACGAGGTGTGCGTGTGTCAGTACGAGGTCAGGCGTGTATGGATCCGTGCCAATCATGAGGCGGTTGGTGGGCGTCAAAATGACTAATATACCCCTAGATCCAGCAATATCATTGGATGAAGACTTGAAAGGACGAAATTACCCCTCCCACTTGGAGGCTATATATAGAAGCACGCAGCAGCTCATTTAGTAGTGAATGGAGTGTGAGATTTTAGGAGATTTTAGTGTGTGTATTTTTTAAGTTTATTTTTAGTTGTAGTGTTAGGAGTAGAATAATTAGTTTATTTTGGGCTTATTGTAAAAGCTTATTGGATCTAGCTTATTGTAACTTTTGGAGCTTATTAATGAAGATGCTTTTTATTAAAGGTTTGTTTTGTTAATGTTTTTATTTTATTGCTTATTTCTCATGCTTATTTTCTACTCATTTTCTTTTGCTTATTTCCAAATAAGCTCATGCTTATAGCTTATTTTTGGATCCGATCTCTTAAGCTTATATTCTAATAAGCTTCTTTAATAGCTTATTTAGACTAGCTTATTTTATATTGTTTTTGATTTAGAGCTTTTCGAGTGAGCTTATTTTAGCTTATTTTCGAGTGCTTATTTTTCTAGCTTATTGTTTTTAGATCTAATCCTTAAATATACCCGTCTCTTGTTCACTTGATTGAACACCTTGGTTTCGGGTGGATTAGATCTAAAAATAATAGATCTTATATTTCTAGCTTATTTTTTAGCATAAATTTAGTTTTTTTAAGGTGTTGGGTAAATTTAAGGTCTAATCTGTTTGACCAAATATATTGGTCTAATGGGTCTTGACTCATAACCCATTTATGTGACATTCGTGATTTAATCAGGTTGGTGATACCCTTAGAAATGGCTAAGAGTTTATTTTGTGTGATTTCTTGTGTGCTATGTGTTATATGTGTGTGCTAAGTGGTTTGAATAGGTGTATGATATCATTTTATGAGTTCGTTTGTGTTTGGTGATGAGTATTCCATTTGTTCACGTGTAGTGATAATGGAAAGGAATGGCGTATTTCATTTCAATGCTACATCAATAGTTGGATGATTTTGTGTTAAGCATTTATGGGAAATGTATCATGTTGGAAATAAGTGAAGTGAGTGAAATTTGGATTATTTATAGTAGAATTTCTAAATATGCAAAATGAAATGTGAAATGAAAAGTTATTTTTAGAAAGTTTAGTAAGTAGCGTTTGTGTAAAAAGGTTTAGCCAAATTAGCTTAGGTTTTTATGAAAACTTAAGGTAATGAAGATAATTAGTTAATTAATAATTAAAAAAATAATAATTATATGTATGTATATGTAGAAATTGGCCCAAGAAAGGAAAAAAAGAAAAGAAAAGAGATTTTAGGCCTTATCTTAGGAGTTTGACTAGGATTATGATTCTAGTTAGTTAGGTAAGGGATCCATAAGCTAAAAAATGACTCATTCAGCCCCCATATCCCTTTTGAGTCGACTTCCATCCCTAAGAACAAGGAGAACAAAAATTTGATCCAAGGTTTTGCTAGGGTTTGTGTTAGGAACTAGTAATCAAGAGGTATGTATCCTTAACCTAGTTTAATTCTTGCAATCATGTAACAAATAATGTGATGGATCTAGGGTTTACATAAAATACAGATTATATATAAACTTTAGGGATGGTATAATGATTAGGGTTAGTTTAGGGTTATGATCATGCATGTTGCATGTTAGGGTTTGCGTTAGAACATGATTTAGAGTTGAGCAGATTTTAGGTCTGTGTTCAACTAATTATATCTAGATGTTAGGAACGTGTTTTAATATGATTCAAAAGCCTAAATTGTAGTTCAAAGAGTCTATTTTTCAAAAAGTCCGGCCTCGAATGATTTTGAGATTTATAAGTTAGTTAAATGTTGGTTACAAGAAAAGTTGTCAAAATAGTAAATATGGGTCAGAATTAGGTCATGTTTAAGAGGGTAAAACCCTAACTTAAAAGTGGAATTAAGGTTAGCCAATCAACAGCGGTTAAGTTCAATATGTATATAAAGAAACCCTAGAAAATTAGCCTCTGGTTGTGTGTCTAAGTTTGGTAATGAGGGCCATAAATTTTAGTGTCCAATCAGATCCGAATTGGGACAATTTTGAAGTTGGGATTTTTATTTAGATTAGTATTCCACATTGAAGGGACTGGAATCACCAGTAGTTAGGTAAACTCATAAATGAACTTAGGTGATTTTTGGTATAATTTATGAAGGTCAGCAAGTAAGGTTTTTAAGTTAGTAAAGATACATTAAAATTCTGTATTTCTGAATAAATTGTAGATAACTAGTGTAATGTGTTAATTATGTGGTTAAGGTTGGGCATGGTGTCAGGGTGACCCATGATGGTTAATCAAACCATTAGACATCTATCATATGTGTGTTACATGGACTAGATCTTTTAGCTTGGTCGCATATAACCGTGTTTATTTATTAGTAAAGTTGCGTAATAGGAATTCGAAGCTGCGTTTTAAGCATTCAGGTGAGTTACATAGTCCCACTTTTTACATTGTTTTTAAACTCTGGATGGAAATGATGCAAGTGTTGAAATGAGTTTTAAATTGTTGTGATTATGTATTAGTGTAAATGCATGGACTATTATGTGACTGATATGCGTTATGTGCTACATGTTATGTGATGTGATATTGATGTGTGAACTAAGTCAGGAGGGTTACTTGCGGGTATCCATGGCCTGTTTAGTGGAATGAATTGTTGCTTAGTCAGGAGGATTACTTGCGGGTATCCATGGCCTGAGCTAGAGGGAAAAAGGATTTGGTATGATCCAAGAGCGATTGAGGTCGTCTGCTTGGTGTTTGAGTGGTTGATTGGATTGACTTGCATGTACTGTGTTTGGCATGACAAGGTTGGTGGTTTTACTTGCATGTACTGTGTTTGCCATGTCAAGGGACATCGATTGTTGATTATGATATAGTTGAATCGAATGGGTACGCCTACCCAAATTTGTTGTGATTGTTGATTTGGATTTGCATGTTAGCTTGTATGTTAGTTAGCATAATTGTCCTGGAGTATGTATTGTTTTATAATCACAGTAATTGGATAAATTGTTTTGGAAATGGATTGGATATGTGTGTCTGAAAACCTATGTTTCTCACCAACCTTTGTGTTGACGTATAAGCATCATTTTTAGGTATTCAGCAGGATGAGATTAAAGTTAGGAAAAGTGGCTAGATGGACCGTAGGCCGCTGGCGAAGTTTAGTTATCTAGATTTCGTTATTTGTTTTGGATGATAATTGTTATTTGTGTTGCCTGTTAGGATGTATGAATGTTTGCATGTCATGATGTTGACATGAACTGCCTTCATTTCAATGTCGGACGCCTTTTGGATTTTGTTGATGTGTTTGGGTATTTTCATGTCACTGCGTGTCTATACCTTGTATTTTATGCATGTTTTAGTTTCTCTATATAGACGCCAATGTGTTGTGATGATTCCCTTCCTCGTCGCACCTCGCGTTTCCGCCTTGGAGGGGTGTGACAATTTAACCCGTTTGACTTCTTACATTGTTAGCTTTCTATCATTTCGAAGTCGTAAAAAACATAAAACCTCTTGCTCCACAGCGGAGAGCAGGTTAAAAACCTAGTTATGGTGACAAATACAAGCCATCACAATCATAACTACCTTGAGGTGGTATCATAGATATCATGCTTATTAAATTAATACCAGGTATTTACCTCGTTGCATGATTACAAGCTACATCGATCCTAACAAAGGAATGCTTATATGATTAATATGTTTTCTCATAAACCATGAAAAGATTTAATGGTACTGAAATAAATGTTCTTCGGCTCCTAATATGCTTAGGGTACCTTAAAATAAATTTAGCATGTAACCCCATATGAAACTTGAACCTAAAACTTGACTTAAAAAAAGATGGGCACAAAGTGCATAACCAAATTTAACATGTTGTTACTAATCAAGTTTTATGATATACTTCTATTTAGACCAGCTTCTGAAAATTGTTTGAAAATAAACATCAATACCTTTCCAACAATATTTCGTACACCTTAAATATGAAAATCAAGTTGACATGACTCACTAAGTCTTAGACTTAAAACCAACTTTTTTGACACGCAAACTTGTTTTCACTAAGTCTTAGACTTAAAACCAACTTTTTTGACACGCAAACTTGTTTTCTAACATATCTTACCATACCAACATATAAAGCTTGGCATTGTGTTGGTTTTTAACATAAATGATAACCTTTAAAATCAAACTTTACATATAAATTTGTAACCAAACACTCATTTAAAAACATACTAATACATACATATACATGTACTTTCATTTCATTACCAAAATTCTTGTAAACCATATTAATTTTGATTTCATCATCATCTTTTTTTAACAACCATGTGTATTAAAAAACCTTCTAGTAAGAAGCTAGAATATATGGTTTACAAGATAAAGGTTATAAGAAAATGGTGCAAGCCATTTTAGGATCATTGATCCAATCAATCCACGTTGGATTGAGTTTTCTATTCCTATTAAGGATCTAAGAATGAGATAGTATTTTTATCTCATCGCATAAAATATCTTTACGGGTTGGCTTCAGGTCGAAGCAAAGCTTATTCCTATAATTCCATATGTTCCATAACGTAGTTTCAATCACCGTGTTAAAACAAGCTCTGATGGGCTTGTCTTAAGTAACCTGGTCACTCCATTAGATTAAGTGTCCAAGAACTTTAGAGAAGTCCGCGGGCCCCCACCAAGTTGCTACCATGGACCACAAAGAGGAGGCAATGATGCATTCCACAAACAAGTGTTGAGTAGTTTCGATATCATCATCGCATATCGGGAATCTAATGGAGTCCACATCAATACCGCGTAAGTCGAGATTGAAACGGGTTGGCAGCCTATCTCTTGTCAAACGCCAAGAATAGACATTAAGTTTGATTGGTAGATTCTTATTCCAACGAGTTTGATCAGTAGCCATATCGATCCTCTTTTCTTCAATCAATTTTCTCATAGAGCTCACTTGATAGGTTTTAGAGTTGTCAAGAATACAAACCCATTTGTCTTGAAATGAAGATGGAGAAAATTGGTGCAATGTATCTAAAAGATCATTAAATTGTGATACCTCTAGACCATGTGTGGGAGCTTGACGTCATGACTAATAGAGAGAGTAAGTTTGATTGTTATCATTCAAACTTTATGTTTTTAGATTTTGGGACCTCTATTGTAAAAAATCTGATGAATAAAAGAATGATAACTAAATTTTCCAAAAACGTCTCTTTATGATTCGTTTTCTATGATTATGACTGTTGTACTATGAAATAATACCCCAGATTAGCTTCCGCTGCTATATTTGTAAAAATGGGAGTGTTATACACAAGTTCAATAGTGGGTTATGTTGTTATACACCCATAGTTTGTAATAATTGTAATTGCATTTACAATTATCATAGTAAACAGTATTATTGCATCTAAGCTCATGACACCAACACGTTAACATGAAATCACCGTAGTGACATTAGGGAGGAACCAAAGTCCTCATGAAAGGTAACTTTCCAAAGTTACCCACTATAATCAAATATAGTGCTATTGGTACCAAAAGTATAGGCACACCAACGGGAGTTGTCACACCCTGATAGATCTATCCACAATATTCGCGTTCACTCGCAAGTGACTAATAGTTCATGATTAAGAAATATTGACAGTGCAGGCAAACTTAGGTAATAATATATCAGGATAGCATACAGTTGGAAAATTACTTTTATTCATTGTTTATAGCATGTATCTTCCTACGAAGTTTAGAAAACATGTAAAAGTGAGACTATGAACTCACCTTATCAAGGTAGTTAATTGATGTCAAAAGTGACTCAGATGGTGTAAAATGGCTTTGTCACGCAACTTGAGGTAACATGTCAAGTCTTAGATCAATTGTTGATATTACAAACTTTATTTTATAAAGTTTAATGGTTTTTGGTTTGATAACTTGCGCTATCAATTTTAGAGGGCTAATGCAAAGTAAACGGGTGCGTTGCGTCAATTCACAGGAGCTCAAGCACAAATGCAAGGACAAATTAGTCTAATCAAGGGGATACTTATCCTAGCTCAAGCTCAAAGGCCACGTAATCAATGGAGAAGCACAAATTTATGTGGGTTTTGTGCTAAACTCACTCACAAAACTAACACAAACGTCACATCAAAGAATGCAACTGGCAATCCTTTGGTGATCCACAAATTATCTAACGGCTAAAATGATGATCAAATGTTTGGAAGAAATGATTTTGGCCTGTTTAAAAGTTTGCGCGAGCAAGGAAGTGGTCTAGCATGTTCAGCATTGGCACTATAAATAGGCTCATTCTCTCACACACACAAGAGTGTCAATTTTAGTTTTATTATTTTTTTAGCTTAACTTCGTAATTTTTCTTAAATGTAGTTTTCCTTTTTCAAGTATTGTAATCAGCTTCTTTAATTAATGAAATTCAGTCTTTAGTGTTTTAAATCTCATTTTCTAAGCTCTCATTTAAAGTTATAAGCTCTCTTAATAAGCTAAGTTGTCTCAATAAGCTAATAAGCTCATATTAAGCTCTTTCAGTCTATAAGCTGAAATAGAGCTGTTTGAATTCAGAATTAATCTTATCTAAACCTTAAAACAGTTTAATCTTACATGGATCTTATTGGATTAGAGCTTTTGGAAGGGGATCTTAACTTGGAAGAGATCCCAAGGACTTATACTCTAGCTTATTCATAAGCTAGAGAGCTTGTAGCTGCCTTTATTGGTTCCTTTTGTTTAGCTAAAGGATCAAGTAAGTTTCTCTTTCATTTTCCTTTAATCCTAGCTTTAAATAATGTTATCATTGCTTTCTATATTTAGATCTGCTTATTTGCTTATTCTCTTTTCTTATTAGTGCTTATTTGAGTTTTATCTAGCTAAATCATCTTAGTTGTTTATCTGTTTTCAATTCTCTAAGTTTAAATCATAGATTTTCATATTATTGTCTTAAAAACTCATAAATCTAAAAATTATTAGGCTTAATATTTTGATCTTAGATTAAGGCTTATTTAGTTGTTAAGTTTTGTTAATTAAGTTTGTTTTAAGCTAGTTTTTATCTGGTATTTAGGCAATTATTCATTAATTTATCTTAAAAAGCTTTTCTCAAATTCTGTCATATTGATAAAGGGGGGTTGGATAGTGACTCTTGATTTTGCTATGCTGTACTACCTCTGTTAGTATGGCTGAGCCTATTCACTACCAGTACTAACCATAAGTTAGTACTGTTAGCTTAGAATTTCAGTAGGATTAAGTTTAGTTTTAGCTTATTAAGAATTTAGTTTTAGTTTTCATTATTTAGCTTATTTCATTGCTTATTTTGTTCTTAAAAACCAAATTGCATCAGCAGTACTTTCAAGTGAAAGTACTGCTGAACTTTTTACACTAGCAGTACTACATCAGTATTTCAGCCTTAGTTTAGAACCGTTAAATTTTAGGGATCTAGTTTATAGAAAATTTAGTAGGACTTAGTTTTAATATAGGCTTAATACGTATTTTAAGTCTTAATTGCAAATTTCTAGCTTATTTTCCTAGTTAAAATTAGCTGTCAAAAGTCATAAAAAACCTGAAAACTCCAAAAATAGTACTTAGAGTCCTTAGGATTTAAATTTGTTAATTTAGCTTATGGGTCTATATTTTCTAGCTTAATTAGATAGATTATAAGTAAGTTTAATAAGTCCTTAAAATTTTAGAGTCTAGTTTAGCTTTTTAAGCCTTTTAGCTCATTTGGATTGTGTGTTTCTTTGCTTATTTCCTAAGTTTGCTTGTTTCATGCTTAAGTTCAGTAGTTTAAAAGCTCTCCTAGCTTAGATTTCTTTGCATTTCTAGATTAAGCACATCATAAGCTTTCTAGATCACTTTTCCTTTTTAGAATTAAGCTTAATTTGAGTATTTTTATGGCGTTTTCAAGTGAAAAATAGCTCAAAACCTCACTTTCTGTTGGTTATACGAAATTAGCCTCTCTATCAGTTATTTGAGATTTTCAGTAATTGCTTTTTATTAATTTTGTTCCCACCACCCACGCACTCCTCCCCTCCCTCCCCCCCTACAAACTATGATCTTTGAGTTTTTCATAATAAACACTTTTCAAATTTTCACCGTAATTCGGGCCTTAGCTTGTTATCGGGGTAGTTTCTCAGGGTAGATAGTGTAACTTTAAATTTAGTATTTTACTAAGTTGGTCCCTCCGTCAGTTTGTTAGTTTCCCCGTTAGTTTCTTAGGTTTTTGCACAATTAGTCCTTAAGTTAGTAGTTAATTAAGTTTAAAAGTTTTAATTAATAATTAGGTTTAAGTTTTAATTAGTTTAATTAAACTTTTATAAAAAGATTAACTTGCTTAATTGATATTAATTGTTGCTTCTTTATTTCGGCTGTTGAATAGGCTTATTGTGTGTGTTCTTTGCTTCATTCAAATCAGGATCCGAACTTAAAACGTGGTTTTAATTTCACTATTCATTGGGGAAAACGACCCGGGTGATCATACTTGCCCGGTTTAATATACGTATTATATATTATATTATATATATTTTTGAGAGTGAATTTTATCAAGGGTAACTTGGTAATCTTCTTAATTTCTCTTTTTTTTTTTTTCCTATTTTTTTTTTTTCTATTAGGATTATATTATTTTGTGATATATTTTAGGTATATAAAACTGCGAATCAGGTACCAAAAGTATAGGCACACCAACGGGAGTGGTCACACCCCGATAGATCTATCCACAATATTCGCGTTCACTCGCAAGTGACTAATGGTTCATGATTAAGAAATATTGGCAGTGCAGGCAAACTTAGGCAATAATATATCAGGATAGCATACAGTTGGAAAAACACTTGTATTCATGGTTTATAGCATGTATCTCCCCACGGAGTTTAGAAAACATGTAAGTGGAATACCTTAGTTCAGGGAAATCGATTGATGTCAAAAGTGATTAGATGGTGTTAAGGCTTGTCTCGCATCCTGAGTTATATATATGTCAGTCTTAGTTTGATTATTACTTCATAAAGCTTTATGACGTTTTATTTAGTTTATTAGTTTATGAAAACATCTAACAACATGTTCGGGCTATCATATCCAGAGGTCTTGTAGTTGAGACGTTTCGTCGCGCTCTCGCTAGGACACTTTAAAATCGTAAAATCCAGGAACTCGTCAAACACGTTACCAAATGAAACCCGTCACATGAAATTCCCTTAGGTAACGATGATACGTTATAGATTAAATGATTACGACTTCTTATCATATTTCCCTAGCGTTTGCTTAAAAGCTAGTGGATGATAAATTATGTTATATTTATAACATAATTGATTTTATAGTGTTTCGATCGACGATATGATACGACAAATGTGTGGGTTTTTAATAAAAATCGAGTCTTATATTATTAAATATATTGTTATATTTATATAAATATATTACATTTTATACCTTTAAGAATGCAAAATGGCCAATATATACCCTTGGTTTATATATATTTACAAAGTTAATCCTTTTAATATAACTTTTAAAATGTTTAAACCTTTAATTTTCAAGTAAGACAAAACAACCCTTGAAGTTTAACTTTAGAATAATTATAATTTCCGCCCCTTTAGTTATAAGTTTCAAGAATTTACAATATATACCCCTTTGCATGAAAACATTTGCGAATTTAGTCCAAAAACCATAATATTGATATTTTTGATTTAGAAATCAATTTTGCAGGTTATAACTTATTAGAATGAGCTAAAATAAGTTAAGTTTTCGAGCTTATAGCTTATAGAAAGAGCTTGTGAGCTTAAAAATCCAAAATGGGTTTTGGTTTAGGAAAACCAAACCGTGTGGATTTATGGTTTAAGGCTTGAACAAAAGGGCTTACACATGATCTAATAAAGCTAATGAAAGATCTAAAATGAATCAAGAGCTTATAGAATAAGTGGAATGACTTGCAACTTGAAAATGGGTCAAAATTAGGGTTTTGGGTTCGTACGCCTAGGGAAACGAGTTTCAAAGCTTCTCTTTCTTGATTCTTAGCTTCTAAAGGCTTGGTATCTTCTTATACTTCTGCTAGGACTTGGCTTGGACTTGTTTAGAGCTTCATTTGAGTGTGTGTTGAGTTTTAGAGATGAATTGAGGAGTATGTATGTATGCATGTATATATAGTGGTAGGAAAGGAGTAATGGCCAAGTATTCTTGAAGTAGGTACCAAGTAAACTTGGTGTGGCGGCCAAGGGCTGTCATGGGTGACTAAGGAGGGCTAGGGAAGTAGCTATGCAAGGTGTAGGAGCTGGTGTTGGTTCAAAAATCAAAGGAGGTAACAAGGAGAAGTTTTCTTGGTGCACAAGGGTGGTGATGGAGGTGGTAGGGTGCTAGGTTGATGACAAGGTGCTGAAGGTGGTGGTGAGGTCATGGTGCTTGAGGTGATAGCTTGCTTAGATTAAGCTCAAACCAGGGAGCATGGTTAGATATTTGAGTCCTCTACAACTTTTAGTTTTACATATTTAGGAGTCACTATACAAAAATTTAGAGATAACAGCCATTTACTACAGGTGTGCAGAATCTGCGCACCTTTGCCATTTTGGCTATAACTAATTCATCGAACATCGAATCGGGTAGAGTCAACCGGAAAAATGATCACAAGACATAGGGTTACAACCTAGTATATTTACTTAATACCCAAAGCCTATTGATTTTTCCCAGATCCTATGTTTTATCAACGGATCAGATTCTAAAAACTATGAACTAGTTTATGGATGTAACGGGTTTGCTAGGGTTTTTGGGTTTAGGATTAGGGTTTAGGTTTTAGGGTTAGTTTAGGACTAGTTAAGGTTAGGGTTTAAGAGAAAAGTGTGCATTGGAAGCTTGTAACATGTTCTTAAAAGGTGGTATGAAATTCCTAAAGAAATGGAGGGAAAATGCGCTCATTTGAATTCTATGCATAGTCGAATTGTACTTCGAGCTTTAGGGAGTTATACCAAGGTTTAGGAGGGAATTAATATTCAAAAATTATGCATTGTACACATGCTTTGATAGCTTGTACATTTATTTTATATGTAAACATTACATATAATTGGGGTTTTGTTATAAACGTTAATGTTTAATGCTTGTTTTGAAGAAACGTTTTAACTGGTACGTTAAATAGATAACGTATTTGGTAAATATGATATTAGAACATAGACTTGACATATTAGGATGTTTACATGATATAAATATAGATATAGTTGGCATTGGTTGTTGCGTGAGCTCGTTTACTTTGGTTATGCAAGTTACGTTGCATAAAGAGTGGAATAAAGCAAAAATATTCCCGTGAAAATGGTTGTACTTAATTTAATAAGTAGATATTACATTCATGAAAATTGAATTTAATTTAATAGATGGATAATTACATTGATGAAAATTTAAGGTTGTTATAGTCTCCCCCAATTAAAAGAAATCTCGTCCCGAGATTTAGTTAATTGCTGAAGTGATGTTTGAAAACAGATATGGATACTTGGCATGAATTTGATCTTCATGTTCCCATGTAAATTCTGGTCCTCTTTTAGAGTTCCATCTTACTTTGACTATAGGGGTACGACTTTGTCTTAGTTGCTTGACTTCTC